>CAUPSL010000629.1:0-37909 GCA_963514005.1 Raja brachyura | reverse complement strand
TTTTATCCCGTGTTTATCCCCGGTTTATCCCGTGTTTATCCCGTGTTTATCCCCGGTTTATCCCGTGTTTATCCCTTGTTTATCCCCGGTTTATCCAGGTTTATCCCATGTTTATCCCCCAGTTTATCCCTTGTTTATCCCAGGTTTATCCCGTGTTTATCCCGTGTTTAACCCTTGTTTATCCCTTGTTTATCCCGTGTTTATCCCAGGTTTATCCCTTGTTTATCCCAGGTTTATCCCGTGTTTATCCCAGGTTTTATCCCAGGTTTATCCCTTGTTTATCCAGGTTTATCCCTTGTTTATCCCAGGTTTATCCCGTGTTTATCCCAGGTTTATCCCTTGTTTATCCCAGGTTTATCCCAGGTTTATCCCAGGTTTATCCCTTGTTTATCCCTTGTTTATCCCTTGTTTATCCATTGTTTATCCCGTGTTTATCCCGTGTTTATCCCGTGTTTAACCCTTGTTTATCCCTTGTTTATCCCTTGTTTATCCCTTGTTTATCCCGTGTTTATCCCCGGTTTATCCCGTGTTTATCCCAGGTTTATCCCAGGTTTATCCCGTGTTTATCCCCGGTTTATCCCGTGTTTATCCCATGTTTATCCCAGGTTTATCCTGTGTTTATCCCAGGTTTATCCCAGGTTTATCCCGTGTTTATCCCATGTTTATCCCAGGTTTATCCTGTGTTTATCCCAGGTTTATCCCGTGTTTATCCCCGGTTTATCCCGTGTTTATCCCAGGTTTATTCCAGGTTTATCCCGTGTTTATCCCCGGTTTATCCCGTGTTTATCCCAGGTTTATCCCGTGTTTATCCCGTGTTTATCCCCGGTTTATCCCGTGTTTATCCCGTGTTTATCCCAGGTTTATCCCAGGTTTATCCCGTGTTTATCCCAGGTTTATCCCGTGTTTATCCCAGGTTTATCCCAGATTTATCCCGTGTTTATCCCCGGTTTATCCCGTGTTTATCCCTTGTTTATCCCAGGTTTATCCCGTGTTTATCCCAGGTTTATCCCAGGTTTATCCCCGGTTTATCCCATGTTTATCCCCCAGTTTATCCCTTGTTTATCCCAGGTTTATCCCGTGTTTATCCCCGGTTTATCCCAGGTTTATCCCGTGTTTATCCCAGGTTTATCCCGTGTTTATCCCAGGTTTATCCCGTGTTTATCCCCGGTTTATCCCGTGTTTATCCCGTGTTTATCCCAGGTTTATCCCAGGTTTATCCCGTGTTTATCCCAGGTTTATCCCGTGTTTATCCCAGGTTTATCCCGTGTTTATCCCTTGTTTATCCCCCAGTTTATCCCTTGTTTATCCCAGGTTTATCCCCCAGTTTATCCCTTGTTTATCCCAGGTTTATCCCATGTTTATCCCGTGTTTATCCCCGGTTTATCCCGTGTTTATCCCTTGTTTATCCCCGGTTTATCCCAGGTTTATCCCCGGTTTATCCCAGGTTTATCCCGTGTTTATCCCAGGTTTATCCCGTGTTTATCCCAGGTTGATCCCAGGTTTATCCCCGGTTTATCCCATGTTTATCCCCCAGTTTATCCCTTGTTTATCCCAGGTTTATCCCGTGTTTATCCCTTGTTTATCCCAGGTTTATCCCGTGTTTATCCCGTGTTTATCCCCGGTTTATCCCTTGTTTATCCCTTGTTTATCCCCGGTTTATCCCAGGTTTATCCCATGTTTATCCCCCAGTTTATCCCTTGTTTATCCCAGATTTATCCCGTGTTTATCCCCGGTTTATCCCGTGTTTATCCCTTGTTTATCCCTGGTTTATCCCAGGTTTATCCCAGGTTTATCCCATGTTTATCCCCCAGTTTATCCCTTGTTTATCCCAGGTTTATCCCGTGTTTATCCCGTGTTTATCCCAGGTTTATCCCGTGTTTATCCCGTGTTTATCCCGTGTTTAACCCGTGTTTATCCCTTGTTTATCCCGTGTTTATCCCAGGTTTATCCCTTGTTTATCCCAGGTTTATCCCGTGTTTATCCCAGGTTTATCCCAGGTTTATCCCTTGTTTATCCCAGGTTTATCCCTTGTTTATCCCAGGTTTATCCCGTGTTTATCCCAGGTTTATCCCTTGTTTATCCCTTGTTTATCCCAGGTTTATCCCATGTTTATCCCTTGTTTATCCCTTGTTTATCCCTTGTTTATCCCGTGTTTATCCCGTGTTTATCCCAGGTTTATCCCGTGTTTATCCCAGGTTTATCCCTTGTTTATCCCAGGTTTATCCCGTGTTTATCCCAGGTTTATGTCCAGGTTTATCCCTTGTTTGTCCCAGGTTTACCCCGTGTTTATCCCAGGTTTACCCCGTGTTTATCCCAGGTTTACCCCGTGTTTATCCCAGGTTTATCCCGTGTTTATCCCAGGTTAACCCCGTGTTTATCCCAGGTTTATCCCATGTTTATCCCCCAGGTTTATCCCGTGTTTATCCCCCAGTTTATCCCGTGTTTATCCACCAGGTTTATCCCGTGTTTATCCCAGGTTAACCACGTGTTTTCTCCAGGTTTACCCCCGGTTTATCCCGTGTTTATCCCAGGTTTATCCCTAACACTTTGCCAAACACTTTAACTCTCCTGTTCAAGAAGGAACTGCAGATGCTGGAAAATCAAAGGTGGACAAAAATGCTGGAGATACTCAGCGGGTGAGGCAGCATCTGTGGAGCGAAGGAAATAGGCAACGTTTTGGGCCAAAACCCTGAAGGAAATAGGCAACGTTTCGAGCCGAAACCCCAAGGAAATAGGCAACGATTCGAGCCGAAACCCTGAAGGAAATAGGTAACGATTCGGGCTGAATCCCTGAAGGAAATAGGCAACGTTTCGAGCCGAAACCCCAAGGAAATAGGTAACGTTTCGGGCTGAATCCCTGAAGGAAATAGGCAACGTTTCGGGCTGAATCCCTGAAGGAAATAGGCAACGTTTCGGGCTGAATCCCTGAAGGAAATAGGCAACATTTCGGGCCGAAACCCGTATGGGTTTCGGCCCGAAACGTTGCCTATTTAGTTCGCTCCATAGATGCTGCCGCACCCGCTGAGTTTCTCCAGCACTTTTGTCTACCTCTGACTTTATCTTCCAGTATGTGCACCTCGTGAGGGAGACAACCTGTGAGTCCAGACTGCATGCCCGCACAGGTGTACCAGCCATCTGCCATCCTAAAGCCAGGCACTGCCAGGCCGCAGATTGATTTAATTAGCCAACCCTTCACTCGCACGTCTCCTTCAGCCGGTCTCCATGGGCTGGCCTGTCATTTTAATTCATTGCAGCCCAACAGGCTCACCTCTAGTAGTCCTTGTGTTCTCTCTTAGTTTGCCTGGGAGGGGGGGTGGGGGAAACGGGGGGGGGAAGGAAGGAGAAGAAATGGAGGGAGGGTGGTACGGAGGGAGTGAAGAAGGGAAGAAGGGAGAAATGAGGTAACCGATGGGCCGACTCTCAATGGATTCCTAAACCGCTCCAACCCGGGTAGTCCACACAGCAAGCAGCTTAGAAGGGACATTACTGGTTGTGGCGTGATTGCCCCTTCCTGTGTCAAGGTAACACACAATGTAGATTCCATTTAGAGGGACACAAAACTCTCTCCCGTTCCCCCCCTCTTTCTCTCCCCCTTCCTCCCTCTCGCTCCCCTTCTCTCCCCCTCCCCCCCTCTTTCTCTCCCCCTCCCCCCCTGTTCTCTCCCCCCACTCTCTCTCCCCCTACTCTCCTCTCCCTCTTACTCTCTCCCTCCTACTCTCTCTTCCCCTACTCCCCATCCCACTCTCTCCTTCCCCCCTTCTACTATCATCCCCCTACTCTCTCCCCCCGCTCTCTCCTCCTTACTCTCCCCCCCCCAACTCACTCTCCCTTGCCCGTTACTCTCCCCCCCCCCCAGCCTTACTCTTTGCCAGCCCAGTACCCCCCCCCCCCCCCAGGCTGTTAACCCTGCCCCTCCCTCACCCCCCCCCCCCCCCTCACCATTGCAGCCTGCAGCCCCTGAGGCAATGTCCAGACAATGAAACCACAGGAACTACACCAGGGCTAGGGCTGGATCTGGACCTGGATCAGCCTGTCGGTCCTCTGCAGCTTACAGGGATCCCCGTTCCACACAGTGGATTTATAAATACAGGGTTTACGATGATTACAGATGATGAACTGACAGAGAGATCATTGCCGCCCACACTGAGGACCACACACATGTTCCCCGCAAATTCCCCGAGGTCAGGCTGAAGGACAAAAAGAGGTGTTCATAAATTCTCGGAGCCGGTATTAGGCCATTCGGCCCATCAAGTCTACTCCGCCATTCAATCATGGCTGACCTATCTTTCCCTCTCAATTCCATTCTCCTGCCTTCTCCCCCATAACCCCAGACACCGTTATGCCCCCTGTCCCACCTAGGAAACCTGAACGGAAACCTCTGTAGACTTTGCGCCCCACCCAAGGTTTCCGTGCGGTTCCCGGAGGTTTTTGTCAGTCTCCCTAATGGTCGAAAGTGGTTTTCGTTTTAAAAATCGGTAATTTTTTAGTCGAAGCCGGTTGCGATGCTATTTGAAGGTGGTTGTCGGAGGACAAAAAGCTCCGGGAACCGCACGGAAACCGCACGGAAACCTTGGGTGGGGCGCAAAGTCTCCAGAGGTTTCCGTTCAGGTTTCCTAAGTGGGACAGGGGCATTATTAACCAAGAATCTGTCAATCTCCGCCTTAAAAAAAGGTTTGATCGCCCGGCGCGGGGGGGATGGCGTTCCCCTGATCTCGACGCGGAGTGCTGGAACGCCGCTGGCTACGGGAGTCAAGATCGTCCCGTCAACGGAGGGCTCGAGGCCCACGACCGAGGAAGAACTAAGGGAAGGGACTTGAACTTCATTTCACCTTCCATCACAGTGAGGAATGTGTAGGGGTCACTGTGGTGGATGTTGATGTTAAAATGTGTTTTCGAGTCTTGTTGCTTTTAATTGTATGACTGACCTGGCCAGTGAAAATCCTCGTATGTTGCAAAACATACTTGGTGAATAAAATCTGATTCTGATTCTAAAAAAACCCAAAGGGACATGGGGAAATAGCCGGTGATCATATTGAATGACGGTGCTAACTTGAAAGGCCGAATGGCCTACTCCTGCACCTATTTTCTATGCTTAGTTTAACTCAGCGTGGAAACAAACTCTTCATCCCACCAAGTCCGCGCCAAACAGCAATCACTCCTTACACTGGTTCGTACGTTCATGGAGTAGAATTAGACCATTCGGCCCATCGAGTGTACTCCGCCATTCAATCACGGCTGATCTATCTCTCCCTCCTAACCCCGTTCTCCTGCCTTCTCCCCATAACCCCTGACACCCGCACTGATCAACAATCTCACTATCTCTGCCTTGAATATATCCAATGACTTGTGGCCTCCACAGCCATCTGTGGCAACGAATCCCAAAGATTCACCACCCCCTGACTGAAGAAATTCCTCCTCATCTCATTCCTAAAGATACGTTCTTTTATTCTGAGGCTATGGGAGTGACTGAATTGCCCCACCACCGCTCCCAATGCCATTATTTGCTCCTTATGGCGTCAAGTTGGGAAAAGGGGAAGTACAACGGGATCTGGGGGTCCTTGATCATCAGTCTATGGAAGTAAGCATGCAGGTACAGCAGGCAGTGAAGAAAGGGATTGGCATGTTGGCCTTTATAACAAGAGGAATCTAATATAGGAGCAAAGAGGTCCTTCTGCAGTTGTACAGAGCCCTAGTGAGACCACATCTGGAGTATTGTGTGCAGTTTTGGTCCCCTAATTGGAGGAAGGACATTCTTGCTATTGAGGGAGCCCAGCGTAGGTTTACCAGGTTAATTCCCGGGATGGCGGGACTGTCATATGCTGAGAGAATGGAGCGGCTGGGCTTGTATACTCTGGAGTTTGGAAGGATGAGAGGGTATATCATTGAAACATATAAGATTGTTAAGGGCTTGGACATGCTAGAGGCAGGAAACTTGTTCCCGATGTTGGGGGAGTCCAGAACCAGGGGCCACACACACAGTTTAAGAATAAGGGGTCGGCCATTTAGAACAGAGACGAGGAAACACTTTTTCTCACAGAGAGTGGTGACTGTGGAATTCTCTGCCTCAGAGGGCGGTGGAGGCAGGTTCTCTGGATGCTTTCAAGAGAGAGCTAAATAGGGCTCTTAAAGATAACGGAGTCAGGGGATATGGGGAGAAGGCAGGAACGGGGTACTGATTGGGGATGATCAGCCGTGATCACATTGAATGGCAGCGCTGGCTCGAAGGGCCAAATGGCCTCTACTCCTGCACCTGTTGTCTATTGTCTCCTGCCGTCTTTCCGAGCCTCCGGCAGCAATTCCCACTCCCGGGTTTTAGCGGCGACCCGGAATGACCGAGTTCAACTCCGCCGGGTAACCACGGCGACCAATCAAGCCCCCCCCCCCCCCCCACTCTCCCCCACCTCCTTGTCTCCCCCCCAGGCAGAGCGGCCAAGACCAAGAAATTGGACGTAAATCCATCGCCTGAAAAAACATTCATTTCCAAAAGAATAAGAGTTTAAATATTGACACCTGAGACAGTCACCGTGAGACAGAAGGCTAAACAATATGCCTTGCTAACCCCCTGCCCGGACCGTGTGTGTGTGGGAACACTGGAACCTTTTCAACGCGTTGGGCTCATAAACCTGGTGGAGGCGATGCCCCACTGAGACAAACGTTATAAATGAGCATAACCTCATCTGTGCAAACAGGGCCCGGCCCGTCCTCTCATGCTGAGCCTTGTTCTGGAGAAGGCTCTCCAACTCAATAACAGCCTTGAGAGAATGGGGGGCAGCCTAGCGGGTCAAGTGTACCGAGTCTCTAAGGAACCCGGTAGCAATCTGGGAGATTCATCGCCTCTCGTCTCTCGCCCCCACGGACTCTGTGGCTTGTGTTGAGAAAACATCAGTCTCAATATCCTGTGGACATTGTGGACCCTGCACTTTTCATTACAGAGGGAGAGGGGGGGAGGTTTCAATAGCAGGACAATGGAAAAGGGCAGTGAATCCATCACGGCTCAGGTTCCAGGAGCAGATTCCAAGCCGGTTGTCCCAAACACTCACCCCACCCCCCCACGCACAGATACATCACTGTCAGCCCACTTATTACATTGGCACGGCCACTGAGGTCGGGCTCGTAACTCCTCCACATATCACTGGCTGGCTTCCCATTGACACTCAGTATCTCCGGGGGGGGGGGGGGGGCGGTGGAGCTGGGGAGGGGTCTGTCTGGGCGGTGGTCTCTCTGTGGGGTCAGGGACAGGGGAGTGTTGGATGGGGTCCGGTGAGGAGAGGTGTTGGGTTCGGTGAAGTCTTTCTGTAGGGTCAGGGGTGAGGAGATATTGGTTGGGGTGAAGTCTTTCTTTAGAGTCAGGAATGGGAGATATCTGTTGGGGTGAAGTGTTTGAAGGGTCAGGAATGGGGAGATATGGGTTGGGGTGAAGACTTTCTGTAGAGTCAGGGGTGAGGAGATATTGGTTGGGGTGAATTCTTTCTGTAGAGTCGGGTGAGGAGATATGGGTTGGGGTGAAGTCTTTCTGTAGGGTCAGTGATGGGGAGATATGGGTTGGGGTGAAGTCTTTCTGTAGGGTCAGTGATGGGGAGATATGGGTTGGGGTGAAGTCTTACTGTAGGGTCAGGAATGGGGAGATATTGGTTGGGGTGAAGTCTTTGTAGGATCAGCGGTGAGGAGATATTGGTTGGGGTGAAGACTTTGTAGGGGAGATATTGGTTGGTGTGAAGACTTTCTGTAGGGTCAGGAATGGGGAGATATGGGTTGGTGTGAAGACTTTCTGTAGGGTCAGGGATGGGGAGATATGGGTTGGTGTGAAGACTTTCTGTAGGGTCAGGAATGGGGAGATATGGGTTGGTGTGAAGACTTTCTGTAGGGTCAGGAATGGGGAGATATGGGTTGGTGTGAAGACTTTCTGTAGGGTCAGGAATGGGGAGATATGGGTTGGTGTGAAGACTTTCTGTAGGGTCAGGGATGGGGAGATATGGGTTGGCGTGAAGACTTTCTGTAGGGTCAGGAATGGGGAGATATGGGTTGGTGTGAAGACTTTCTGTAGGGTCAGGAATGGGGAGATATTGGTTGGGGTGAAGTCTTTGTAGGATCAGCGGTGAGGAGATATTGGTTGGGGTGAAGTCTTTGTAGGATCAGCGGTGAGGAGATATTGGTTGGGGTGAAGACTTTGTAGGGGAGATATTGGTTGGGGTGAAGACTTTCTGTAGGGTCAGGGATGGGGAGGTGAAAGATGGAGGTGAAGTTAGTTTTGTTTACTGCCACGTGTACCGAGATCAAGTGAATTGTGGGGTCGGGCGAGCGGAGGTTAGGATGGGGTGAAGGTTCATAGTCGGGGAGACATTGGATGGGGCCGTCTCCCTCGTGAGTCAAGTCAGGAATATTTTATTGCCACGTGTCCCAGATAGGACAATGAAACTCTTGCCCGCTGCAGCACAACAGAGCATGTAAAGATAATACAGAACGGGGGGAAAAGTTCAATGTGCATAGCAACACATGCACACATACTCAATATGTGAAGGGGCTGTCCCACTGTACGAGCTAATTCAAGAGTTCTCCCGAGTTTCCCCTGATTCAAACTCGGAGATTTACGGTAATGGCCGCTCGTCGGTACTCGGGGCTCTCGTGGACATTTTTCAACGTTGAAAAATCTTCACCAGACTTCCCGAGCTTATCGAGTTTCCCGAGTACCTGCCGTTAGCGCTAAGAGACGTCCCCGAGCTCCGACGTACCCGCTACGTACATTCTCCGTGCTTACCACGAGTTGGATTTATTTTAACTGGGAATGAACTCGTACCGTGGGACAGAGCTATTATTACTTTCTCTGGAACGCGCTGTACCACTCTGTGACTCCTTTTCTAATTCTCCCCATCCCTACTCCCTCTCCCCTTCCACCCCCCGTCCCTCCACACTCTCCCTCCCCTCATAGTCTCCTTCTTCTTGCGTGTGGCGTGCACAGCCTAAAGTTGTCGGACAACTTCTTCCATTTGATTGTGCACGCCGGGTTGATTGCATTCGTCGACACAGAGCAGACCAGGCGAAGGTTGCAATCTCCCACGCTCCCCCCCCCCCCCCCCTCATAATCATAGAGTGATACAGCGTGGAAACAGTCCCTTCGGCCCTACTCACCTATACTGGCCCACATGTCCCATCAACACTAGTCCCACCTGCCTGCGCTTGGTCCATATCCCTCCAAACCCTTCCTATCCATGTATCAGTCTAAAGGCCCGGTTCCACTTTCCCGAGTTACTCCCGAACTCTCCCGAGTTTTCCCCTTGATTCGAACTCGGGGAATGTCGGTAGCGAGCTCGTAGGAGGCCGTAGATGTTTCATAACGGCTCGTTATGACAGCCGTGGGTATTCGGGGCATCAGGTAAGTCGGGACGTTTCTTCAGCATGTTGAAAAAGGTCCAGGAGTTAAAAAAATATCCCCGAGTACCTACGGCTGGCTATTAACGTAAATTCTCCGAGTTCGAAAACTCGGGAGAGTTTGTGAATATCTCGGGAAAGTGGGACAGGGCCTTAACTGTTTCTTAAACGTTGGGATAGTCCCGGCCTCAACTCCCTCCTCTGGCAGCTCGTTCCACACACCCACCACCCAGGTCCCAGACACAGAGTTGGCTCAGATCCCAGCCACCTCCACTCCAGTGTCGCACAACACAACACTGCGATCACAAACTAAATCTAATTTGACACGTGGAAATCTTTCAACATGATGAAAAATATTCACAATAACCCTCTCTGGCTAGACCCCTCCCTTCACCACCTCCAGTTTAAATTCCAGTTGGAATATTTCGGAGAACCAAGTAACCAAGAACCAAGAGTTGCCACGTTTCCTGAGTAGCTGCCGTTGGCGTTACGAGTCGCTAAGTTACGTCCACGATCTCCGGCGTTCCCGCTACGTTCATTCTACGTGATTGCCAGGAGTTTGATTTGTTTTTTAACTCGGGGTAACTCGTGGGTGGACTCGCACCGTGGGACAGGGGTTTCACCCTGACACGTCGACAGAATTAGTTTTATTTTCCTCTGGGAGTCGTGTGTGTGTGGGGGGGGGGGGGGTTAATGTAGCAGAGCATGTAGCAGAGCGCCGCGCTCCCTCATTGGCTGGTTCAGCTGTTTTTGGGACCGCGGGACCCGGGCAGATCCGCTGGGTGGAGGCAGGGGAGGGTCTAGGAGCCTGGAAACCCCCCCCCCCCCCCCTCTATCATGCTCTTAATTCTCTCTCCCTCTCTCCTGTCTTTCTCTGTTTCTCTCTCCCTCTCACTCTCTCTATCCTCTCTTTCTCTCTCACTCTCTCTCTCTCATATCCTTCACTCTCTCTCTCTCTCTCTCTATCTGTCTCCCTCTCTCTCTCCCTCTCTCTCCTCTCTCTCTCTCTCTCTCTCTCTCTCTCTCTCAGATTCTTCACTCTCTCTCTCTCTCTCTATCTGTCTCCCTCTCTCTCTCCCTCTCACTCTCTCTTTCCTCTCTCTCTCTCTCTCTCTCTCTCTCTCTCTCTGTCATATCCTTCACTCTCTCTCTCTCTCTCTCTCTATCTGTCTCCCTCTCTCTCTCTCTCCCTCTCACTCTCTCCTCTCTTTCTCTCTCTCTCTCTCTCTCTCTCTCTCCCTCTCACTCTCTCTTCTCTTTCTCTCTCTCTCTCTCTCTCTCTCTCAGATTCTTCACTCTCTCTCTCTCTCTCCCTCTCTCTCCTCCCTCCATCCCTCTTTCTCTCCTCTCTATCTCCTCTCTCTCTCTCTCCCTCTCTCTCCTCTCATCCCGCCCAACCTCTTTCTCTGAGTGAAGCTGCCCTGAGGTCCCTATTAAATCTTTGGATATGATGTGGCGTTTCAATAGACAATAGGTGCAGGAGTAGAGGCCATTCGGCCCTTCCAGCCAGCACCGCCATCCAATGTGATCATGGCTGATCATCCCCAATCAGTACCCCGTTCCTGCCTTCTCCCCATATCCCCTGACTCCGCTATTTTTAAGAGCCCTATCTAGCTCTCTCTTGAAAGTATCCAGAGAACCGGCCTCCACCGCCCTTTGAGGCAGAGGATATTCAGAAGCTTTCAGACTGAAACAAGGAAGTACAGGGTGCGCAGGGATGTTGTACATGCTCCGACAGGTGAGATCAGTTGAATTTGGCATCGAGTGCAGAAAGGAACCGCAGGTGCTGGTTTAAACCACAGATAGACTGGAGAGAAGGAATGGGTGATGTTTTGTGTCAGTCTGAAGAAGGGTCTCGACCCGAAACGTCACCCAGTCCTTCTCTCCTGAGATGCTGCCCGTCCCGCTGAGTTATTCCAACTCCAGGTTCAGGAATAGCTACTTCCCCACAGCCATCAGGCTATTAAACTCGGCTCGGACAAAACTCTGATCATTAATAGCCCTTTATCTGTTATTTGCACTGTATCAGTTTATTTATTCATGTGTGTATATATTTATATAATGGTATATGGACACACTGGTCTGTTCTGTAGTTAATGCCTACTATGTTCTGTTGTGCTGCAGCAAAGCAAGAATGTCATTGTCCTATCTGGAGAGAAGGCAGGTACGGGATACTGAGTTGGATGATCAGCCATGATCATATTGAATGGCGGTGCAGGCTCGAAGGGCCGAATGGCCTACTCCTGCACCTATTTTTCTATGTTTCTCTGACAATAAACTCTCTTGAATCTCGAATCTTTTTGTGTCTAACTTGGCACAAACATTGTGGGCCGAAGGGCCTGTACTGTTCAATCTTCTGTAAACCTCTCCCTTCTCAATTTAAAGCTGCGCCCTCTAGTTTTAGAATCCTCTACCCTGGAAAAAAAACCCAGCGAGTCTTGACTTTGTCCACGACCTCAACAATAAGGTCACTCCTCGGCCTCCTCCTCCCCCACCCCGTCCCAGCCCCCGCCCCCCCTCTATCCCCCCCCCATCCCCCCCACCCCCACCAGTGGAACACACTGATCAGGACACACACTGACATGAATTACAGGGAAGAACATTCCTGAAAGTGGGATTATAAATAACTAAAGTGTGCGTTTCCATTAGCTGGTATGATCTATAATTATTTAATCACCGGTTCGTTTTCAATTAGAATCGCAGAGTTTCAGGGAAAACCCATTGGACCGTGAACTAACTGTGAGCCCGACCGACCCTGCCCCCAGCAACGGTGACTAACCCCCCCCCCCCGCACTACCCCACCCTCACCACCCCCACCCTCACCCCCCAACCCACCCCCCCCTCACCACCCCCCCCTCACCACCCCCCCCTCACCACCCCCCCCACCCACCCACCCTCACCCCTCCCCACCCACCCACAGCACTTAAAACGGCAGGGACCCGGGTTCGATCCCGGCTACGGGTGCTGTCTGTACGGAGTTTGCACGTTCTCCCCGTAACCTGCGTGGGGTTTCTCCGGGATCTTCGGTTTCCATCCCACACACTCCAAAGACGTACAGGTTTGCAGGTACACTGGCTTGGTGTACGTGTAAATTGTCCCTAGTGTGTGTGTGTGTGCGGGATAGTGTTAGTGTGCGGGGATCGCTGGTCGGCACGGACTAGGTGGGCCGAAGGGCCTGTTTCCAGGCTGTATCTTTAAAACTAAGACTAAAAACTAATTGGAGAGGATGCTGAACGTTCTGAGTCTCCTGAGGAGGTTGACACGCTGGCCTATCAACGTGGTTGGTCCACGATAGATCGATGGTAATAATATACCACCAGGGGCGACGGCTGCCCTGCCGGCAGTCTGTCCGTTTCTTCATTCTTTATGTTATTTTTTCTAATGTTAAAAGTTTGTTTTCATCTTCTATTTTGCTTTATGTGGGGGAGGGGGAGAGGGATCGGGGGGGGGGGACTCTTTTTCAGGTTATTCCTTGCCGGAGATGTGCTCATTTTTCGAATTGCATTCTCTGGGCGCTCTGCGGCCGACCATCGCAGGAGCTGGAGGCCTCCTCGGACTGTCGAGGGCACGGACTTAACATCGGACCTGATCCCTCGCCTGGGATCACTCCCACCGCGACCATCGCGGACTTTAACATCAAGAGGAAGTTGGGGAAGTCCAGAACAAGGGGTCACACAGTTTAAGGATAAGGGACCGAGATGAGAAAAACATTTTTCACACAGAGAGTGGTGAATCTGTGGAATCCTCTGCCACAGAGGGTAGTTGAGGCCAGTTCATTGGCTATATTTAAGAGGGAGTTAGATGTGGCCCTTGTGGCTAAAGGGATCAGGGGGTATGGAGAGAAGGCAGGTACGGGATACTGAGTTGGATGATCAGCCATGATCACATTGAATGGCAGTGCAGGCTCGAAGGGCCGAATGGCCTCTACTCCTGCACCTATTGTCTATGTTTCTAAGTCGAGCAGTCGGGAGAGGCTAGTCAGGAAGGTTCGTCCAGCCCCGACGCGGGGTTCGATCGCCCTGACGCGGGGTTCGATCGCCCCGACGCGGGGTTTGATCGCCCGGCGCGGGGTTCGATCGCCCCGACGCGGGGTTCGATCGCCCAGCGCGGGTGAGCTGACATCCCCCCGATGCAGGAGATGAACTCCTCGACGCGGGGAGCCTAAACGCCGCCGTCTACGGGAGCCAAGATCGTCCCGTCAACGGGGGCTGGAGGCCCACGACCGAGGAGGCCCACGACCGATTCTGATTCTGATTTATCTCTCAGCCATCTCCACCTCAGGCACCATTGATGCTGACCGGGGAAGCAACAACCCCACCACGCTTTGTGAAGTCAATAAATAACGATCTCCCGGTGGCCCAGCACGCCAACTCCCCCTCCCATTCCCACACTGACCTCTCTGTCCAGGGCCTCCTCCACTGTCAGAGTGAGGTCCAGTGCAAATTGGAAGAGCAGCACCTCATATTTCGCTTGGGTAGTTTACACCCCAGCGGTACGAACATTGACTTCTCTAACTTCAAGTAACCCTTGCTTTCCCTCTCGCTCTCCATCCCCTCCCCATTCCCAGTTCTCCCGCCAGTAGTAATGCCCCCTGTCCCACTTTAAGGAAACCTGAACGGAAACGTCTAGAGACTTTGCGCCCCACCCAAGGTTTCCGTGCGGTTCCCGGAGGTTTTTGTCCTAGTCTTTTGTCTTTGTTCAACTAGCATCGACTAAAAAAATCACTGATTTTTAAAACGGAAACCACTTTCGACCATTAGGGAGACTGACAAAAACCTCCGGGAACCGCACGGAAACCTTGGGTGGGGCGCAAAGGTTTCCGTTCAGGTTTCCTAAGTGGGACGGGGGCATTACTGCTGTCCCCCCTAGTTACATTTTATCTCTGTATTCCTCAGTGATCAACAATGATCGATTCTACTCTTTTCCTCGAATTTTGTCCCCTTTGATCTCTCGTTTTCACACCTTACCCTTCCATGTCTCTGTGTCTCCCTCTCTCCCTGACTCTCAGTCTGAAGAAGGGTCTCGATCCGAAACGTCGCCCATTCCTTCTCTCCGGAGACGCTGCCTGTCCCGCTGAGTTACTCCAGCATTTTGTGTCTATCTTCACCTTGCTTACATTTTGGGAGAAGCTATTGACCTGACACCAAGTCACGAAGCTCCCTGTGTCCTTCCTGTGGACAAAAATGCTGGAGAAACTCAGCGGGTGTGGCAGCATCTATATCTGAAGAAGGGTCTCGACCCAAATCTGGGGAAGGACATTCCAAATCTGAGGAAGGGCATTATTGCCATAGAGGGAGTGCAGAGAAGGTTCACCAGACTGATTCCTGGGATGTCAGGACTGTCTTACGAAGAAAGACTGGATAGACTTGGCTTGTACTCGCTGGAATTTAGAAGATTGAGGGGGAATCTTATAGAAACTTACAAAATTCTTAAGGGGTTGGACAGGCTAGATGCAGGAAGATTGTTCCCGATGTTGGGGAGGTCCAGGACAAGGGGTCACAGATTAAGGATAAGAGGGAATTCCTTTAAGACGATTGAGGGGGGATCTTATAGAAACTTACAAAATTCTTAAGGGGCTGGACAGGCTAGATGCAGGAAGATTGTTCCCGATGTTGGGGAAGTCCAGGACAAGGGGTCACAGCTTAAGGATAAGGGGGGAATTCCTTTAAGACCGAGATGAGAAAACATTTTTCACACAGAATGGTGAGTCTCTGGAATTCTCTGCCACAGAAGGTAGTTGAGGCCAGTTTGTTGGCTATATTTAAGAGGGAGTTAGATGTGGCCCTTGTGGCTAAGGGGATCAGGGGGTATGGAGAGAAGGCAGGTACGGGATACTGAGTTGGATGATCAGCCATGATCATATGGAATGGCGGTGCAGGCTCGAAGGGCCGAATGGCCTCTACTCCTGCACCTATTGTCTATGTTTCTATGAAACGTCACCTATTCCTTCGCTCCATAGATGCTGCCTCACCCGCTGAGTTTCTCCAGCATTTTTGTCTACATTCGATCTCTCCAGCATCTGCAATTCCTCGTTCGATATTTATTAATGTCTCATCATTATTCGTTATGTTGAGCTGCAAACTTGCCCATGGAGGTCCGGCTGCGTTTGGCCATGAGTGTACAGGCGGCTGAGAAAGCATCCTCTAGACCTTAGAGATACGTCGTGGAAACAGGCCCTTCGGCCCAGCGAGCCCGTGCTGACCGGCGATCCTCCCGTACACTAGCACTATCCTACACACATTTGTACAGGAGCCAACTAACCTGCATGTCTCTGCACTCTCCCCACTTCCATCCTTCCATCTCTTTCTCTCTCTCTCCTTCTCACATTCTCTCTTATCCGTTCTCTCCCTCCTCTCTCTCCCCCTCTCCCTCTCTTCCCCTCTCCCTTCCCTCCCTCCTTCTCCCACTCCCCCCTCTCTCCCCCTAATTTATCTGTCTCCCTCTATTGCTGTGTGTCTCTCCCTCCCTCTCCGCAACGTTCCCTCTCTCTCCCCCCCAGACAGATTCAGCCCATTATTAATTTTTGAGTTGCTTTCAGCTCCCGGCCCTTTGTTGAAAGGAAAGCATTGTGACATAAATCACAGCCCCAACAACCGACCGACCGAGCGAGCGACTGCCGTGTGGAACAGCGACTAAAATAATTCCTGCTCCTGCCCGACTCAAAGCAGAAACATGCCACCGACATGGAACTGGGAGCAGCCGTGCGTGTGTGTGCGTGCCTGTGTGCGTGCCTGTGTGCGTGTGTGTTTGTGTCTGTGTGTGTGTTTGTACGTGTGTGTCTGTGTGTTGTGAGTGTGTGTGTGTCCGTGTGTGTGCGTGCGTGTGTGTGTTTGTGCCAGTGTGTGTGGTGTGTGCGTGTGTGTGTTTGTGCCTGTTTGAGTGCGTGATTGCGTGTGTGTGTGTGTGTGTATGTGCGTGTGCATGTTTGTGCCTACGTGGTGTGTGTGTCTGTGTGTGTGTGTGTGTGTGCGTGAGTGTGTGTGTGCATGAGTGCGTGTGTGTATGTGTGAGTGTGTGAGCGTGAGTGTATGTGAGTGTGTGTGCGTGAGTGCGTGTAAGTGTGTGTGCGTGCGTGTATGTGAGTGCGTGTGTGAGTGCGTGCGTGTGAGTGTGTGCGTGTGAGTGAGTGTGTGTGTGAGTGCGTGTTTGCGTGTGTGTGTGCATGTGTGTGCGTGCGTGCCTTTGTGTGTGTGAGTGTGCGTGTGTGTTTGCGTGTGTGCGCGTGTGTGTGTACCTGTGTGCGTGTGTGTGCGTGTGTGAGTGTGCGTGTGTGTGCGTGTGTGTGTGCGCGTGTGTGTGTGCGTGTGTGTGTGCGAGTGCGTGTGTGTGTGCGTGTGTGTTTGTGCGTGTGTGTGTGGGGAGAGAGGGGAGGTGGACATGGACATGGTGGACATCTCATCGACTGCCCCAGTACAGGCTGGATGGGCCGAATGGGCCTTGCCCGGTCTTGCCGCAAGAAAGAACAAACTGCGAGCCGACTTGTTAAAAAAAACTCTTTTATTGACGGTGAGTCCAGTGAGGTTATCAATTATAAAATAACGTTGCCGATCGATTTGATGACAAGTGCAGACAGGATACGGAGACACGGGTCGCGCTGAACAATAACACGTGGAGCCCGCGTGACTCACCACGCAAACACGTTTGTGAATCCTTCTCAAAGACTAATTTTACATCAATCACAGCCGCCTTCCTCTTTCGCTGCTTCCAGTGCTAATTTTTTTTTAGTATTTTTTTGGGCATAATTTAAAATCTAAGCGCATTTCTTCAGTCGAGAGATACAAGAGGTATTTTTACAAAAATTTAAAAAAAGGCTAAAAAAAAAAGTGATTATTTACATCACGTACAAACACTGTTAAATGGAATTTCGCCATTGGCCGGGTGTTGGGTCAAAGGGACATCAGAGCTGATCAAATGCATCTTCACATCGTGCCTGGAAACTGCGGGGGGGGGGGTGGGGGGTGGGGGGGGGAGGAAGTGGGGATATGGGGGGCGGAAGAGGAGAGTTGTGAGTCTGTGGAATTCTCTGCCTCAGAGGGCGGTGGAGGCCGGTTCTCTGGATACTTTCAAGAGAGAGCTGGATAGGGCTCTTAAAGATAGCGGAGTCATAGAAACACAGACAATAGGTGCAGGAGTAGGCCATTCGGCCCTTCGAGCCTGCACCGCCATTCAATATGATCATGGCTGATCATCCAACTCGGTATCCTGTACCTGCCTTCTCTCCATACCCCCTGATCCCTTTATCCACAAGGGCCACATCTAACTCCCTCTTAAATATAGCCAATGAACTGGCCTCGACTACCTTCTGCGGCAGAGAATTCCACAGATTCACCACTCTCTGTGTGAAAAATGATTTTCTCATATCGGTCCTAAAAGACTTCCCCCTTATCATTAAACTGCGACATGCGGGGAGGGGATATGGGGGAGAAGGCAGGAACGGGGTACTGATTGGGGATGATCAGCCATGATCACATTGAATGGCGGTGCTGGCTCGAAGGGCCGAATGGCCTCTGCTCCTGCACCTATTGTCTATTGTCAACCCCATTCTCCTGCCCTCTCCCCAATAACCCCGACACCCCAAGAGTTGGTGTCGGAAGGAACCGCAGGTGCTGGTTTAATCCAAAAACAGACGCAAAGTGCTGGAGTAACTATCGACCCGAAACGTCACCCATTCCTACTCTCCACAGATGCTGCCTGTCCCACTGAGTTACCCCAGCATTTTGAGGAGGGGGGTTACTATCTACCTCTGCCTCGACTTGGCCTCCACAGCCGTCTGTGGCAAAGAATTCCGCAGATTCACCGCCCTCTGGCTAAAGAAATGAGTTGGCTCCTCACCTCGGTGGACAGTTCACAGGTGGGACATTCCACCCTAAACACTGGCCACGGGCGCTGGCTTGGGGTGAGTCCGGATCCAGCAGTCCGCTCCTCCGATCGATGGACGGAGTCTTTGGGGGTTGGGTAACTGGGTCAGCCTGACCGGGCTAGAATGGATATCGGCCGACGGGCCGAATGGGGGTGAGTGAGGATGGGGATGGTGTGAAGCGGGGGAGTGGGTAGGAGGTAGGGTCCTGTATTAGCCGGGACATCCCGTACATCGGGCTAAATCGGTTTGACCGCCCATGTCCCGTATTTGACCACTGCTGCTCGGGTCGAGGGGATCGTTGGGCCGGACCCGACGTAGTGCAGCCCGTGGAGTGCAGCAGCAGCATGGTCTCACCCGTGGCCCCGTCGGTCGGTCGGTCAGCTGTCCGGCCTTCGGACCGACACCACCACCACCCCCGGGGCCAAAACCCCTCAGCTGGCCCACTGGGCTGGGCTTTGTGTGCAGTCCGGAACCCGGGGACAACTCATCATTCACCCGGACACGGCCCAGTCCGGCAACAAATTGCCGTCGGGAATTTATCCCGTATTCCGACCTTTCTGGCGATTCTTGTGGGGGGGGGGCGGTGGGAGTGTAGATGTGTGGGGGGGGGGGGAGAGGGGGAGGGGAGAGAGAGAGAGAGAGAGAGAGGGGAGGGGAGAGAAAGGGGGGGAGAGAGAGGGGGGAGAGGAGGGGGGGAGAAGGGGAGAGGGGAGAGAGGGGGAGGGGAGAGAGGGGGAGGGGAGAGAGGGGGAGGGGAGAGAGGGGGAGGGGAGAGAGGGGGAGGAGAGAGGGGAGAGAGGGAGAGAAGGGGAGAGAGGGGGAGGGAGGGAGAGAAGGTGAAGCCCCCCCCCTAATGCCCGCTACTCCATCTTCATCCCCCCCCCCCCCACTCCAGTCCAGTCCAGTCCGGCCCGTGAGACTTGCTGTGGGGGGGGGGGGGGGGGGAGGGGATTGATGTTGGGGTGTCGGGGTTCACCCCCCGGGGGGGGGGGGGCTGGGCCTCACACCTTGTAGTAGATGTTGGCCGGGCTCTGGGGGGGCATCTCCTGGACGATGTAGACAGGGTGGCCGTAATCGCCGCTGACCTTCTCGTAGTGCGGACAGAAGGCGCTGTCGGACGTACGCAGCGGGATGATGATGTCGCTGGGCTCCGAGCCGTTGTTGTTGCCCCCCCCCTCCGGCCCCGGACCCCCCCGGCCCCCCGCCCCCCCCCCACCCCCACCCCCAGCTTCGGGCCGGTCAAGGTGCTGAGGTGGAGGCCGGAGCGCTCGCCCGCCCCCCCACCCCGGCCCCTCCCTCTCCGCCTGCGTCTCCGGCCGGCCCAGACCCCCACCCCCACCCCCACCCCCACCAACACCAGCAAGCCGGCTGCTCCAGACACCCCCCCGATCAGCACCAGGCTAGGGGGGGGGGCGGGTATCCGCACCGCGACCTCCTCCGCTGCTGCCGTTACCCAGGGAGACTGTGGGGGGAAGGGCAGAGATCAGGGGGGAGACAGAGCTGGGAACCCCCCCCCCCAAAAAGAAATACCCCCCCACTCTATAACACATCAACCTCCCCCCCAAATAACCCCCCCCATAATACATCAACCTCACCCAAAATACCCCCCCCCAAAAAAATACCCCCCCACTCCATAACATCAACCTCCCACAAAATACCCCCCCACTTCATAATACATCGCCCCTCCAAAATATACACCCTCTCCCCAGAAATAACCTCCCTCAAAATACCCCCCCAAATAACCCCCCCCAAAATAAACCCCCCCCACCCCAATAGTACATCGCCGCCCCAAAATATACCCCCCCAAATACCACCCCCCTCCCAAAGGAACCCCCCACAATACATCAAACCCCCCTCCATAATACATAAATACAAAATAAACCCCCGCATGGCAAAATCTCCCCAGAAACCCCCCTCAAAATACCCCCCCCCCCTCGGAGATCTACACCCCTCCCAGAGAGAAATCTCCCCAGGAATGAACCCCCCCCCAAAAAAAAATCCCCCCCCACTCTGATAGCGATATCCTTCCCCAAAACTAGCCCCCTCAGATCTACCCCCCTCCCCCAGTAATACCCCCCCCCCCCGCTCCCCCAGGGTTATTAATACCCCCTAAAATGTTCAGAAGTTCTAGGAGCAAAACTGGTCCAATCGGCCCATCCAGTCTAGCCCGCCATTCATTCATGGCTGATCCGTCGCTCTACGCCCTGACCCCATTCTCCTGCCTTCTCTCCCCGTATCCCCCGACACCGATACCCCTCCCCCAGAGAGAGTTGCCCCTTGAGAGACCCCTACCCGGGGCGGGGGGGCAGGGAGGGGGGGGGGGGGAAGACGTACCTGAGGAGTTGGCCCCCTCCAGCGTGAAGCCGTCGCGGTGCCGGGGTCCGGAGCTGGGGGTCTCCGCATCAGGGGCCGGGTCCAAGGAGGCTGGGTCTGGGGACAGAAACAGGACCAGTGGTCAGTGGGGTCAGTTGGGGGGGGGTGGGGTGAGGGGGGGAGGGGGGTGGGTTGAGGGCGGTGTGGTGAGGGGGGGTGAGGGTGAGGGGGGAGGGTTGGGGTGGGCTGGAGGGGGGGGGTTTGAGCTCACCTTGCCCCACCCGCAGGGTCACCTTCATGTTCCTTGTGTTACACGCCCCTTCATTCCGGTTCTCCAGCCCCTCTTTGCTCCCGTCAGAAGTGGCTGCAGAGATGAACAAGCGACAACCATGGGGCAAATAGAAACATAGACAAGAGGTGAAGGAGTAGAGGCCATTCGGCCCTTCGAGCCAGCACCGCCATTCAATATGATCATGGCTGATCATCCACAATCAGTACCCCGTTCCTGCCTTCTCCCCATATCCCTTGATTCCGTTAGCCCCAAGAGCTAAATCTAACTCTCTCTTGAAAACATCCAGTGAATCGGCCTCCACTGCCTTCTGTGGCAGAGAATTCCACAGATTCACAACTCTCTGGGTGGAAAAGATTTTCCGCATCTCAGATCTAAATGGCCGACCACCTATTCTTAAACTGTGTGTGTGGCCCCCTGGTTCTGGACTCCCCCCCCCCCATGTTCCCCACATTTGGGTGTGTAGGGGGGGGGGGGGTTTGAGGCCGGGTGGGTGTGTGTGTGTGTGTGGGGGGGGGGGGGGGTGGGGAGGCCGGGTGGGTGTGTTGGGGGGGGGGGGTGGGGAGGCCGGGTGGGTGTGTTGGGGGGGGGGGTGGGGAGGCCGGGTGGGTGTGTTGGGGGGGGGGGGGAGGCCGGGTGGGTGTGTTGGGGGGGGGGGTGGGGAGGCCGGGTGGGTGTGTTGGGGGGGGGGGGAGGCCGGGTGGGTGTGTTGGGGGGGGGGGTGGGGAGGCCGGGTGGGTGTGTTGGGGGGGGTGTTGAGGGGGGGGTGGGGAGGCCGGGTGGGTGTGTTGGGGGGGGGGGGTGGGGAGGCCGGGTGGGTGTGTTGGGGGGGGGTGGGGAGGCCGGGTGGGTGTGTTGGGGGGGGGGGGGGGTGGGGAGGCCGGGTTGGTGTGGGGGGGGGGGAGTGGGGAGGCCGGGTTGGTGTGGGGGGGGGGGGGGGTGGGGAGGCCGGGTGGGTGTGTTGGGGGGGGGTGGGGAGGCCGGGTTGGTGTGTTGGGGGGGGGTGGGGAGGCCGGGTTGGTGTGTTGGGGGGGGGGGTGGGGAGGCCGGGTGGGTGTTGGAGGGGGGTGGGGAGGCCGGGTTGGTGTGGGGGGGGGGGGGGGGGGAAGGAAGGGCAGCTTCTCGCCTGCCGTTCCTTGTACATTAGCGCCGCTGCTGCTGCCTCAGTGAAGGGGCTGCGGGCGTTCTGCAGTCCGTACGTCAGGGCCGGTTACGTCCAGTCCAGCGGTCACTGACAGTGGGGCCTTCTCTCTCCTCGCCCCGCCACGTCGCGATGTGAACAGGAGCATCCCTGCTGCCGCACGCCACCCCCCTCCCCCTCCCCCTCCCCGCCGGCCACAATCCATCCCGTCCACATCGACACAGGCGAGGGATGAGGGGAGGAGGGGGCAATGGTGTCATTCCTCTCCGGGTCGCTGAACCCGGCTCGGATAATCAGAGCAGTCAAGGAGAATAATCAGAGAGAGACGCAGCTCGGATAAACGCTGGATGTTGCCGGCCCCCCGGGTCACGGTCTACACACAGAGAGAGATGAGGGTTTCCTATTAAATCTTTTCCCTTTCACCTCAAACGGCCGGTTCCACTTTTCCCTGATTTTTTCGGCCACTGCCGACGTCTTTATAACAAGAGGAATCGAATACAGGAGCAAAGAGGTCCTTCTGCAGTTGTACAGGGCCCTAGTGAGACCACACCTGGAGTATTGTGGGCAGTTTTGGTCCCATAATTTGAGGAAGGACATCCTTGTGATTGAGGCAGTGCAGCGTAGGTTCACCAGATTGATGGCGGGACTGTCATATGAGAAAAGATTGAAAAGACTAGGCTTGTATTCACTGGAGTTTAGAAGGATGAGGGGGGGGGGTCTTATAGAAACATATAAAATTATAAAAGGACTGGACAAGCTGGATGCAGGAAAAATGTTCCCAATGTTGGGCGAGTCCAGAACCAGGGGCCACAGTCTTAGAATAAAGGGGAGGCCATTTAAGACTGAGGTGAGAAAAAACTTTTCCAGCCAGAGAGTTGTGAATTTGTGGAATTCCCTGCCACAGAGGGCAGTGGAGGCCAAGTCACTGGATGGATTTAAGAGAGAGTTAGTTAGAGCTCTAGGGGCTAGTGGAGTCAAGGGATATGGGGAGAAGGCAGGCACGGGTTATTGATTGGGGATGATCAGCCATGATCACAATGAATGGCGGTGCTGGCTCGAAGGGCCGAATGGCCTCCTCCTGCACCTATTTTCTATGTTTCTATATTTCCTATTAAATATTTTCGCCACAAAGGGCCTGTCGTACTTGTCCGATTTGTGGATAAATGTCAGGTTATCCACTTTGGTGGCAAAAATAGGAAAACCGACTACTATCTAAATGGTGGCCGATTAGGAAAAGGGGAGATGCAGCGCGACCTGGGTGTCATGGTACACCAGTCATTGAAAGTAGGCATGCAGGTACAGCAGGCAGTGAAGAAAGCAAATGGTATGTTAGCTTTCATAGCAAAAGGATTTGAGTATAGGAGCAGGGAGGTTCTACTTCAGTTGTACAGGGTCTTGGTGAGGCCACACCTGGAGTATTGCGTACAGTTCTGGTCTCCAAATCTGAGGAAGGACATTATTGCCATAGAGGGAGTGCAGAGAAGGTTCACCAGACTGATTCCTGGGATGTCAGGACCGTCTTATGAACAAAGACTGGATAGACTCGGTTTATACTCTCTAGAATTTAGGAGATTGAGAGGGGATCTTATAGAAACTTACAAGATTCTTAAGGGGTTGGACAGGCTAGATGCAGGAAGATTGTTCCCGATGTTGGGGAGGTCCAGGACAAGGGGTCACAGCTTAAGGATAAGGGGGAAATCCTTTAGGACCGAGATGAGAAGGAATTTTTTCACACAGAGAGTGGTGAGTCTCTGGAACTCTCTGCCACAGAGGGTAGTTGAGGCCAAGTTCATTGGCTATATTTAAGAGGGAGTTAGATGTGGCCCTTGTGGCTAAAGGGATCAGAGGGTATGGAGAGAAGGCAGGTACGGGATACTGAGTTGGATGATCAGCCATGATCACATTGAATGGCGGTGCTGGCTCGAAGGGCCGAATGGCCTCTACTCCTGCACCTATGTTTCTACCCCTCATCCTCCCGCGCTCCAGGGAATAGAGGCCATTTGGCCCTTCCAGCCAGAGCGTGGGAGGAAACCGGAAAAAACCCACGTGGGTCACGGGGGAGAACGTGCAAACTCCGTACAGGCAGCACCCGTAGTCGGGGTGGAACTCGGGTCTCGCAAGCCGTGACGCCCATGGTTGGGAGTGGGGGCGAGGGGGAGGTTGGTGATGGTCAGCGTGCCGGTCAGATTGACGGCATTCCCTCTGGCCTCCGGCTCCGGAGTTTTCCTTTCAGATTAATCAGGCAGCTCCCTTTGACACAGAACTCCGGTCGGGAGCAGTGATGCGGAACGAGAGGACAGTGTGAGCATTCACATCGCACCAGTGAAAATTCCCATCGTGGAATCTGCTCACAAACTGCTTCTCCATCCCACACACACACGCACACTTCAGGGCTGTCATATGCTGAGAGAATGGAGCGGCTGGGCTTGTACACTCTGGAGTTTAGAAGGATGAGAGGGGATCTCATTGAAACATATAAGATTGTTAAGGGTTTGGACACGCTAGAGGCAGGAAACATGTTCCCGATGTTGGGGGAGTCCAGAACCAGGGGCCACACACACACACACAGTTTAAAAATAAGGGGTCGGCCATTTAGAACAGAGACGAGGAAACACTTTTTCTCACAGAGAGTTGTGAGTCTGTGGAATTCTCTGCCTCAGAGGCCAGTTCTCTGGATGCTTTCAGGAGAGAGCTAGATAGGGCTCTTAAAGATAGCGGAGTCAAGGGATATGGGGAGAAGGCAGGAACGGGGAACTGATTGGGGATGACTGATTGGGGATGATCAGCCATGATCACATTGAATGGCGGTCATGGCTTGAAGGGCCGAGTGGCCTCTACTCCTGCACCTATTGTCTATTGTCTAAGAACGGAGACGGATAATGACGGATTGCTGCAAACTGCGGGAATGTCGAAAGTCCGCTGGGATTAGTGGTCAGCCCCTGAGGGTGTGGGAGGGGCAGTGCAGGGCGTCCACAGATGTGCGTACACGTTTGTCGGTTCATCGGCTTGGTGTAAATGTAAAACTGGAGTTTAGAAGGATGAGGGGGGGGATCTTATAGAAACATATACAATTATAAAAGGACTGGACAAGCTAGATGCAGGAAAAATGTTCCCAATGTTGGGCGAGTCCAGAACCAGGGGCCACACAGTCTTAGAATAAAGGGGAGGTCATTTAAGACTGAGGTGAGAAAATACTTTTCCACCCAGAGAGTTGTGAATTTGTGGAATTCCCTGCCACAGAGGGCAGTGGAGGCCAAGTCACTGGATGGATTTAAGAGAGAGTTAGATAGAGCTCTAGGGGCTAGTGGAGTCAAGGGATATGGGGAGAAGGCAGGCACGGGTTATTGATTGGGGACGATCAGCCATGATCACAATGAATGGCGGTGCTGGCTCGAAGGGCCGAATGGCCTCCTCCTGCACCTATTTTCTATGTTTCTACGAATGGCGGTGCTGGCTCGAAGGGCCGAATGGCCTCCTCCTGCACCTATTTTCTATGTTCCTATGTCCTCACTGTGTGTGTGTGTGTGTGTGTGTGTGTGTGTGGGAGGGATAGTGTTAGTGTGTGGGGATCGCTGGTCGGCACGGACTCGGTGGGCCGAAGGGCCTGTTTCCGCGCTGTATCTCCAAACTAAACTGAACTAAAACTAATGAAGAGTGTCAGAACCAGTGTCTGGGGAAAGATTAATGGGATCTGCGGTCTGGGTTTTATTGATTTCATTCACTTTTATTGCAAGAAGACAGGGTCTGCATTGATCTGCTGGGCAGTCAACCCGAGCGGTCGAATGACCATAGATCCCTGTGGCCTTAATTCTCAGATTATAGACTCATATAGCACGGAAACAGGCCCTTCGGCCCAACATGCCCACACTATACTAGTCCCACCTGCCCGCGTTAGGTCCAGAACCCTCCAAACCTGTCCTATCCATGTACCTGTCTAACAGTTCCTTAGACAATAGACAACAGGTGCAGGAGTAGAGGCCATTCGGCCCTTCGAGCCTGCACCGCCATTCAATATGATCATGGCTGATCATCCAACTCAGTATCCCGTACCTGCCTTCTCTCCATACCCTCTGATCCCCTTAGCCACAAGGGCCACATCTAACTCCCTCTGAAATATAGCCAATGAACTGGCCTCAACTACCCTCTGTGGCAGAGAGTTCCAGAGACTCACCACTCTCTGTGTGAAAAATGTTTTTCTCATCTCGGTCCTAAAAGACTTCCCCCTTATCCTTAAGCTGTGACCCCTTGTCCTGGACCTCCCCAACATCGGGAACAATCTTCCTGCATCTAGCCTGTCAAACTCCTTAAGAATTTTGTAAGTCTCTATAAGATCCCCCCTCAATCTTCTAAATTCCAGTGAGTACAAGCTGAGTGTATCCGGCCTTTCTTCATATGAAAGTCCTGCCATCCCAGGAATCAGTCTGGTGAACCTTCTCTGTACTCCCTCTATGGTAAGAATGTCTTTCCTCAGATTTGGAGACCAAAACTGTACGCAATACTCCAGGTGTGGCCTCACCAAGACCCTGTACAACTGCAGTAGAACCTCCCTGCTCCTATACTCAAATCCTTTTGCTATGAAAGCTAACATACCATTCGCTTTCTTCACTGCCTGTTGTACCTGCATGCCTACTTTCATGGAGGGAGAAGGGTCTCGACCCGAAACGTCGCCTATCTCCTTCGCTCCTTAGATGCTGCTGCACCCGCTGAGTTTCTCCGGCTTTTTGTGTAACCCCCCCCCCTGCCTACTTTCATGGCTGATCATCCCCAATCAGTACCCCGTTCCTGCCTCTAGCGTGTCCAAGCCCTTAACATTCTTATATGTTTCAATGAGATCCCCTCTCATCCTTCTGAACGTTGGGTTAGTCCCAGCCTCAACCACCCCCCCCCCAACCCCGCGCCCCCCCCAGGGACTCACTGATGATGTAGTAGTTATGTTGGGGCTGGAACTCGAGACCCCACAGGTTGGGGCTGTACTCCTGGAACTTGATGGTGAAGCGTGTGTCGTGGGCGGGCTGGTCGCAGGTCAGTAGCACGGTCGGGCTGAGCACGGTGTCGCAGCGATCCGCCTGCTCGCGGCTCACCAGGTAAAGCCGGTAATACTCGTACACCGCCGGTGAACGCGGCCCTGCCGGCGAGCCCGGCCCCGTCGCCAACGCACGCGGGCAGATCAGGTCGATGCGGTCACCGATCTGTGGGAACAGCACGTAGCCCAGGGGGGCAGCGAACCTGTGGGGCACAGAGCGGACAGGGTCACACACGCACTCGTGCACACGCACACACTGATATACACACACACACAGACACACACACACATATACACACACACACAGACACACACACACATACACACACACACATATACACACATACACAGACACACACACATATACACACACACACAGACACACACACACATACACACACACACATATACACACACACACAGACACACACACACATACACACACACACATATACACACACACACAGACACACACACACAGACACACACACACATATACACACATACACAGACACACACACATATACACACACGCACTGATATACACACACGCACACACTGACACACACACGCACTGATATACACACACGCACACACACACACACACCACACAACACACACTGATACACACACACACACAACGCACACACACACTGACACACACACACACAACACACACACACAGAGTGGTATAGACACACACACACACACACACTGACACACACACACACGCACTGACACACACACACACTGACACACACACACACACTGACACACACACAGACACACGCACACATATACACACTGATACAGGTACAGTATAGACAC
This sequence comes from Raja brachyura, assembly GCA_963514005.1. The sequence continues at coordinate 10,089 of CAUPSL010000629.1, read as the reverse complement.
ACTACAGGTGCTGTCTGTACGGAGTTTGCACGTTCTCCCCGTGACCTGCGTGGGTTTGCTCCGAGATCTTCAGTTTCCTCCCACACTCCAAAGACGTGCAGGTTTGTAGGTCAATTGGCTTTGGTAAATGTAAAAATTGTCCCCAGCGTGTGTGTGTGTGTGCGTGTGTGACAGTGTTAGCGCGCGGGGATCGCTGGTCGGCACGGACCCGGTGGGCCGAAGGGCCTGTTTCCGCGCTGTATCTCTAGACTAATCTCAGACCCGAAACGTCCCCCCATTCCTTCTCCCCGGAGACGTTGCCCGTCCCGCCACCGAGTTACTCCAGCATTTTTGCGTTTATCTTCGGTCTAAACCAGCACCTGCAGTTCCTCCCTGCACACTCTGTGGCCGGCTTGAGTTACAGAGACTGTGAACGCACTGTGTGAATCTGTGCAGCCACACACTGACCCCAGCACCGCCTAATCTGTAACTCTATCTGATATTTGGCGGCTCCCCACAGCTGCCTCGGGATAGCGGGCGGGAGAGATGGTGGCAGGAGTTAGCGGCATTCAGAGCCAGCTGGTAGTGGAGATTACGCCTCTACAGAGCCTCATAATATCTCTGTCAAACAAGAACTATCCAGCAAGGTAATCTCTTAATAAAATGCCAGGGTACAGCTCTCAATGAGATACAGTGTGGAAACAGGCCCTTCGGCCCAACTTGCCCATACCAGCCCACATGTCCCATCTACACTAGTCACAGTGATACAGTGTGGAAACAGGCCCTTCGGCCCAACTTGCCCACACCGGCCCACATGTCCCATCTACACTAGTCACAGTGATACAGTGTGGAAACAGGCCCTTCGGCCCAACTTGCCCATACCGGCCCACATGTCCCATCTACACTAGTCACAGTGATACAGTGTGGAAACAGGCCCTTCGGCCCAACTTGCCCACACCGGCCCACATGTCCCATCTACACTAGTCACAGTGATACAGTATGGAAACAGGCCCTTCGGCCCAACTTGCCCACACCGGCCCACATGTCCCAGCTACACTAGTCACAGTGATACAGTATGGAAACAGGCCCTTCGGCCCAACTTGCCCATACCGGCCAACATGTCCCATCTACACTAGTCACAGAGTGATTTTAAGGATAAGGGGGAAGTCTTTTAGGACCGAGATGAGAAAAACATTTTTCACACAGAGAGTGGAATTCTCTTCCACAGAAGGTAGTTGAGGCCAGTTCATTGGCTATATTTAAGAGGGAGTTAGATGTGGCCCTTGTGGCTAAAGGGATCAGGGGGTATGGAGAGAAGGCAGGTACGGGATACTGAGTTGGATGATCAGCCATGATCATATTGAATGGCGGTGCAGGCTCGAAGGGCTGAATGGCCTACTCCTGCACCTATTTTCTATGTTTCTATGATACAGTGTGGAAACAGGCCCTTCGGCCCAACTTGCCCACACCAGCCCACATGTCCCAGCTACACCAGTTGGGGGAGTCCAGAACCTGGGGCCACACACACAGTTTAAGAATAAGGGGTCAGCCATTTAGAACGGAGACGAGGAAACACTTTTTCTCACAGAGAGTGGTGAGTCTGTGGAATTCTCTGCCTCAGAGGGCGGTGGAGGCAGATTCTCTGGATGCTTTCAAGAGAGAGCTAGATAGGGCTCTTAAAGATAGCGGAGTCAGGGGATATGGGGAGAAGGCAGGAACGGGGTACTGATTGGGGATGATCAGCCGTGATCACATTGAATGGCGGTGCTGGCTCGAAGGGCCGAATGGCCTCTACCCCTGCACCTATTGTCTATACTAGTCATAGAGTGATACAGTGGGGAAACAGGCCCTTCGGCCCAACTTGCCCACACCAGCCCAACAATGTCCCAGCTACACTAGTCCCACCTGCCCACGTTTGGTCCATATCCCTCCAAACCTGTCCTATCCATGTACCTGTCTCAGTGTACACAGAAAAGCTGGCGAAACTCAGCGGGTGCAGCAGCATCTGTGGAGCGAAGGAAATAGGCAACGTTTCGGGCCGAAACCCTTCGGGTTTCGACCCGAAACGTTGCCTATTTCCTACGGGGTTCGACCCGAAACGTTGCCTATCTCCTTCGCTCCACAGATGCTGCTGGGTTCCTCCAGCAAATTTGTCCACCTTCGATTTTCCAGCATCTGCAGTTCCTTCTTAAACACTACCTGTCTAACTGTTCCTTAAACGTTGGGATTGTCCCAGCCTCAACAACCTCCTCCGGCAGCTCGTTCCGTACACCCACCACCCTCTGCGTGGAAAAAGTTACCCCTCAGATTCCGGATTAAAATCTTTTCCCCTTCACCTTGAACCCGTGTCCTCTTGTCCTCGGTTCCCCAACTCTGGGCAAGAGACTCTGTGCGTCTACACTGTGTTACGTCTAACTCTGCAGCAAGAACTCCCAGAGAGTGAAGGGTTAAATGTTGCTGCACACACAGGCTTGTGTCCCGTGAAGCATGGCTCTAATTGCGGAGTTTAAATACGTTTCGTGGTGTGGAATGGGGAGGATGTTCTCCTTCCCCCCTCACCGCCCCTCCCACAGCACTGGGGGGTGGGGGTGGGGGCACGGCGGCACTGTGGGGGTTCGCTGGCCCTGCGCCCCCTCGCCAGCGAGACCCCTCGTCTCCCCTCCCCCTCCCCCAGCCCCCGCCAGCCCGACTGTGTCAAGCCACAGTTTGCCCGCTGTGACTAACTCAGCTCTTCAGCCCCGGTTACTGTCAGATCAGTGATCACAGCTGCCCCGCGGCATGCTCACCCTCTCCCACGTCGTCTCCTCCCTCTCCACCCTCCCCCTCACCCCTCCTCCCCCTCTCATCTCTGCCTCCCACTCCTCTGCGTGTGTGTGTGTGTGCGTGAGAGTGTGTGTATGTGTGTCCGTGTGTGTGTGCTCGTGTGCGTGTATGCGTATGTGTGTGCGTGCATGCGTGTGTGTGTGCTTGCATGCATGTGTGTGCGTGTGCGTGCGTGTGTGTCCATGTGCGTGTGTGTGTGTATGTGTGTCCGTGTGTGTGTGTGTCTGCGTGTGTGTGTATGTGTGTCCGTGTGTGTATGCGTGTGTGTGTCCGTGTCCGCGTGTGTGTGTGTATGTGTGTCCGTGTGTGTGTGTCTGCGTGTGTGTATGTGTGTCCGTGTGTGTATGCGTGTGTGTGTCCGTGTCCGTTTGTGTGCGTGTGTGTATGTGTGTCCGTGTGCGTGTGTGTCCGTGTGCGTGTGTGTGTGTGCATGCGTGTGTGCGTGTGTGTCCGTGTGTGTCCGTGTCCGTGTGTGTCCGTGTGCGTGTGTGTGTGTGTCCGTGTCCGTGTGTGCACGTGTGCGTGTGTGTGTCCGTGTGCGTGTGTGTCCGTGTGCGTGCGTGTGTGTGCATGCGTGTGTGTCCGTGTGCACGTGTGCGTGTGTGTGCGTGTCCGTGTGCGTGTGTGTCCGTGTGCGTGTGTGTGTGTGCGTGTCCGTGTGTGTACGTGTGCGTGTGTGTGTGTGTCCGTGTCCGTGTGTGCACGTGTGCGTGTGTGTCCGTGTGCGTGTGTGTCCGTGTGCGTGCGTGTGTGTGCATGCGTGTGTGTCCGTGTGCACGTGTGCGTGTGTGTGCGTGTCCGTGTGCGTGTGTGTCCGTGTGTGTACGTGTGCGTGCGGCGGCCTCTATCACTACTTACTCGTCCACCTTTCCCGCCCTCCCTTTCACTCCCCTCTTTCTCTCTCTCTCTCTCTCTCCCCACCGTCTGCCCCCGACTCACCCTGTCCCTCTCCCCTCGCCCCTACCCCCCTCCCCCCACCGGCCCCCTGACCCCAGAGTGAAGATGTCCGTGGACGCCACGATGTTTTGTAACCCGCGCTGACCCGCGCTAATGATGAGATTTAAACAGATTAATTTGTCATTTTATCCAATTGTCAGGGAGGAACTGAGAGGGAATTGTGTGAATCACGGAGTCCGTGGCTCCGGTTAGATGTCTGTGCTAACGGCCGTTCGTCGCCTGTGTCTGGTCCTCTCTCTCCAGCTCCGCCTCTCAACCCTTCCACGTCCAAACTCTAGCTTTAGTTTAGGCCCCTTCGGCCCATCGAGTCCGTGCCGACCAGCGATCCCCACACGCTAACCGCATCCTACACACACTTGGGACAGTAGACAACTTAAACAGGCCAATGAACTCAAGAAAGGTCTCGACCCGAAACGTCGCCCATTCCTCTCCAGAGACGCTGCCCGTCCCGCTGAGTTACTCCAGCATTTTTGTGTCTATCCTCGGTTTAAACCAGCGTCTGCAGTCCCTTCCTCAACGCACAATAAGTGCGTTTATTGGCCAAGTATTCACATACAAGGAATTTGCCTTGATGCTCCACCCACAAGTAACAACATGACACACAGTGACAGTTACGGTTACGAATAATACGAACAGTGCAAGTCTTTGGGAGTGTGGGAGGAAACCGGAGCGCCCGGAGAAAACCCACGCAGGTCACGGGGAGAATGTACGGACTGCACCTGTGGTCAGCATCGAACCTGGGTCTCTGGCGCTGTGAGGCAGCAAATCTAATGCTGAGCCATCGTGCAGTGACTCTTAGAATAAAGGGGAGGTTATTTAAGACTGAGGTGAGAAAAAACTTTTTCACCCAGAGAGTTGTGAATTTGTGGAATTCCCTGCCGCAGAGGGCAGTGGATGGATTTAAGAGAGAGTTAGATAGAGCTCTAGAGGCTAGTGGAGTCAAGGGATATGGGGGGAGAAGGCAGGCACGGGTTATTGATTGGGGACGATCAGCCATGATCGCAATGAATGGCGGTGCTGGCTCGAAGGGCCGAATGGCCTCCTCCTGCACCTGTTGTCTATGATCACAGCCTTGAGTAGGTAGACAAAAATGCTGGAGGAACTCAGCGGGCGAGGCAGCATCTATGTGGCGTTTCGGGTCGAGACCCTTCCTCAGAATGACGTCGAGACCCTTCTTCAGACTGATGTGGAGGTGGGGGAGGGGCGGGTTCCCGCCCCTCCCCCACCTCCACATCAGTCTGAAGAAGGGTCTCGACCTGAAACGTCACCTATTTCCTTCGCTCCATAGATGCTGCCTCACCCGCTGAGTTCCTCCAGCACTTTTTGTCCACCTTCGATTTTTCCAGCATCTGCAGTTCCTTCTTAAAAGGCCTCGAGTAGCCTCACTGAACAATCCGCTATATCCTCCCCTCAATCGGGAACCTAGCAATCTCCGATTTAAAATGCCCCAATAATTTGGCCTCCACTGGCAATGAATTCCATGGGTTACACAAAAGGCTGGAGAAACTCAGCGGGTGCAGCAGCATCTAAGGAGCGAAGGAGATAGGCGACGTTTCGGGTCGAGACCCTTCTTCAGACTGAATTCCATGGATTCACCACCCTCTGTCCAAAGAAGACTCTCCTCGTCCCCATCCTAGAGGTGAGGCTGTGCCCTCTGGTCCAAGATCCCAGGAATGAGTGGGTTAACGTACGATGAGCGTTTGTCGGCGCTGGGCCTGCACTCGCTGGAGTTTAGAAGGATGAGGGGGGACCTCATTGAAACGTACAGAATAGTGAAAGGCCCGGATAGAGTGGATGCGGGGAGGATGTTTCCACTAGTGGGAGAGTAATCGAGGATTAGAGGGCACAGTCTCAGAATTAAAGGACGTTCCTTGAAGGAGATGAGGAGGAATTTCTGAACACTGAATGCCTCAAATGCTGCTTTTAGCAAGGTTTTCATTATATCTCCGGTGAATCTGTGGAACTCTCTGCCACAGAAGGTAGTTGAGGCCAGTTCGTTGGCTATACTTAAGAGGGAGTTAGATGTGGCCCTTGTGGCTAAAAGGGATCAGGGGGTATGGAGAGAAGGCAGGTACGGGATACTGAGTTGGATGATCAGCCATGATCACATTGAATGGCGGCGCAGGCTCGAAGGGCCGAATGGCCTCTACTCCTGCACCTATTGTCTATGTTTCTACGTTTACCTGTAATAAACTACAATGACTGCGTAAACTGCTATAAATTTGGGTGGCGCAGCAGTGGAGTTACTGCCTCACAGCGCCAGTGACCCAGGTTCGATCCTGGCCGAGGGGTGCTGTCTGTACGGAGTTTGCACGTTCTCCCTGTGACCCAGTCGGAGGGGGCGGTGAATCTGTGGGATTATTTGCCACAGACGGCTGTGGAGGCCACAAGTCAGTGGACATGGAGTCTGTGGAATTCTCTGCCTCAGAGGGCGGTGGAGGCCGGTTCTCTGGATGCTTTCAAGAGAGAGCTAGATAGGGCTCTTAAAGATAGCGGAGTCAGGGGATATGGGGAGAAGGCAGGAACGGGGTACTGATTGGGGATGATCAGCCGTGATCACATTGAATGGCGGTGCTGGCTGGAAGGGCCGAATGGCCTCTACTCCTGCACCTATTTCACGCGGTCTTGGATGGAGCTGTTGCCAAACCGTGCCGCGATGCTTCCACGCCGCGCCTGACCCTTTGAACCTCCAATTACTGACTCCGATCCCCCGATTAGAAAGCAGCCGACACCTTTCTTCCCTCGAGCTGACAGCGTGGGGGTGGAATGACACGACTCCAGACTGTGAATCATCAATGAACACGCACACACGCACGCACACAGGATGAACCGTGTCGCAACGGGGAGAGTTCACGACTTATGGGCGTAGAATTAGGCCATTCAGCCCATCGAGTCATCTCTGCCCATTCTCCTGCCTTCTCCCCGTAACCCTTGACTCCCCCCGTTTCCAATCAAGAATTTATCCATCTCTGCCTTGCAAATATCAATAGACCACACACAACAGCGGTAGAGTCGCTGCCTCACAGCGCCAGAGACCCGGGTTCGATCCCGGCCACGGGTGCTGTCTGTACGGAGTTTGCACGTTCTCGCCCCGTGATCTGCGTGGGTTTTCCCCCGAGATCTTCGGTTTCCTCCCACAGGTTTGCAGGTTAATTGGCTTGGTATAAAAAATGTAAAAATTGTCCCTAGTGGAAGTAGGACAGTGTTAGTGTGCGGGGATCGCTGGTCGGCACGGACCCGGTGGGCCGAAGGGCCTGTTTCTGCGCTGTCATTTAAGCTACAGAGACTGGGCATGTTACAAGGTTAATTCCCGGGATGGCGGGACTGTCATACGCTGAGAGAATGGAGCGGCTGGGCTTGTACACTCTGGAGTTTAGAAGGATGAGAGGGGATCTCATTGAAACATATAAGATTATTAAGGGTTTGGACACGCTAGAGGCAGGAAACATGTTCCCGACGTTGGGGGAGTCCAGAACCAGGGGCCACACACACACAGTTTAAGAATAAGGGGTCGGCCATTTAGAACGGAGACGAGGAAACACTTTTTCTCACAGAGAGGGTTACACAAAAAGCTGGAGAAACTCAGCGGGTGCAGCAGCATCTAAGGAGCGAAGGAGATAGGCGACGTTTCGGGTCGAGACCCTTCTTCAGACACAGAGAGTGGTGAGTCTGTGGAATTCTCTGCCTCAGAGGGCGGTGGAGGCAGGTTCTCTGGATGCTTTCAAGAGAGAGCTAGATAGGGCTCTTAAAGATAGCGGAGTCAGGGGATATGGGGAGAAGGCAGGAACGGGGTACTGATTGGGGATGATCAGCCGTGATCACATTGAATGGCGGTGCTGGCTCGAAGGGCCGAATGGCCTCTACCACTGCGCCTATTGTCTATTGTCTATTGGAACGTTGTGCTCAGTTGATGAGGCCACTCGCTGGGAGAGGACGGGTCCCTTGCACCCCAGGGTGCTGCCAACAGCCGAGGGCGGCAAGGGGAAGGGAGGGCTCGGAGGGAAAGGACATGAATCCTTCCACACAAACCCTCCCCCCTATGATCAGCCAGACAGATGTGGAGAGATAGGTTCATGGTTTGACTGCTGAGTTGGAAGTAGATGATGAGACTCAATCTGCCAGCAAACTTCAACAAATGATATGAATTTAGGTCACTGATTCTCGCTGCATTTGGTCACAGTTTGCTGAGAGAATTCTCTGTGCGGAAATTAACCCTTCGTGGTCCTTCCCGGGAGTCGGATGTCAGAAATGCAGATGGAACTTTAACTTTGAAGAATGGTTTCGGCCCGAAACGTTGCCCATTTCCTTCGCTCCATAGATGCTGCCTCACATAGAAACATAGACAATAGGTGCAGGAGTAGAGGCCATTCGGCCCTTCGAGCCTGCACCGCCATTCAATATGATCGTGGCTGATCATCCAACTCAGTATCCCGTACCTGCCTTCTCTCCATACCCCCTGATCCCTTTAGCCACAAGGGCCACATCTAACTCCCTCTTAAATATAGCCAATGAACTGGCCTCAACTACCCTCTGTGGCAGAGAGTTCCAGAGACCCACCACTCTCTGTGTGAAAAAAGTCCTTCTCATCTCGGTCCTAAAGGATTTCCCCCTTATCCTTAAGCTGTGACCCCTTGTCCTGGACTTCCCCAACATCGGGAACAATCTTCCTGCATCTAGCCTGTCCAACCCCTTAAGAATTTTGTAAGTTTCTATAAGATCGCCTCTCAATCTCCTAAATTCTAGAGAGTATAAACCGAGTCTATGCAGTCTTTGTTCATAAGACAGTCCTGACATCCCAGGAATCAATCTGGTGAACCTTCGCTGCACTCCCTCTATGGCAATAATGTCCTTCCTCAGATTTGGAGACCAGAACTCACCCGCCGAGTTTCTCCAGCGCTTTTTGTCCACCTTCGATTTTTCCAGCATCTGCTGTTCCTTCTTAAAGACTGTGTCGAAAGGAACTGCAGACGCTGGTTTAAACCGAAGATAGACACAAAATGCTGGAGTAACTCAGCGGGACAGGCGGCATTTCTGGAGAGAAGGAATGGGTGACGTTTCGGGTCGAATCTGAAGAGAGGTCTCGACCTGAAATGTCGTCCATTCCTTCTCTCCAGAGATGCTGCCTGACCCGCTGAGTTACTCCAGCTTTTGGTGTCTAACTTTCTTGGTTCCGTTCGGAGATATAGCACGGAAACAGGCCCTTCGGCCCGTGCCGACCAGCGATCCCCGCACACTAACACTATCCTACACGCACTACGGACAGTCTATAATTTTACCAAGACAATTCACCTACAAACCTGCACGTCTTTGGGGTGTGGGAGGAAACCGGAGCGCCCGGAGAAAACCCACGCAGCTCAACGTGCAAACTCCATACAGACAGCACCCGTAGTCAGGATGGAACCCGGGTCTCTGGCGCTGTGAGGCAGCAGTGTTAGAGGGAGCTTCACTTGATACTTGATATAAGTTACTGTCATCCAGCGCCAGGGACCCAGGTTCGATCCTGACTACAGGCACTGACTGTGTGGAGTGTGCACGTTCTCCCTGTGACTGCGTGAGTTTCCTCCGGGTGCTCCGGCTTCCTCCCACAGGCCACAGGGTTCGCAGGTTAATTGGCTTCAGTAAATTGCCCCTAGTGTGTAGGATGCAAAACTGGGATAGTATAGAACTAGCATATGGGTCGGCACCGACTCATTGGGCCGAAGGGCCTGTTTCCACACTGTCTCTAAACTAATCTACACCACACTGTCCCTGCCCTGGGAGTTTTTATTTGGAGATACAGCACGGAAACAGGCCCTTCGGCCCATCGAGTCTGCCCAGACCCGCGATCCCCACACACTAATACTATCCCACACACACTGGGGACAATTTACACACATACACCAGCAGATTAATGTACAAACTTACACACACGCACGTCTGGAGCGTGGGAGGAAATGGAAGATCTCGGAGAAAACCCACGCAGGTCACGGGGGGAAGAACGTGCAAACTCCGCACAGACAGCGCCCGTAGCCGGGATGGAACCCGGGTCTCTGGCGCTGCGCCACCGTGCCGCGCTTACAGTGAGTGGGGAGTGGGGGAGAGGACTGACAGAGGGAGCTTTACGCCCCTGTCCCACTTAGGAAACCTGGACGCAAACCTCTGGAGACTTTGCGCCCCACCCAAGGTTTCCGTGCGGTTCCCGAAGGTTTTGGTCAGTCTCCGTAACGGTCGAAAGTGGTTTCCGTTTTAGAAACCGGTAATTTTTTTAGTGGAAGCCGGTTGCGATGCTGGTTGAAGGTGGTTGCCGGAGGACGAAAACCTCCGGGAACCGCACGGAAACCTTGGGTGGGG
>CAUPSL010000628.1:7500-70268 GCA_963514005.1 Raja brachyura | reverse complement strand
GGGGGTCCCACAATTGACCATTGCCCCTGTATAGAGGGGGTGCCACAATTGAGCGTTGCCCCCATGTAGAGGGGGTCCCACAATTGACCATTGCCCCTGTATAGAGGGGGTCCCACAATTGACCATTGCCCCTGTATAGAGGGGGTCCCGCAATTGACCATTACCCCTGTATAGAGGGGTCCCACAATTGACCATTGCCCCCTGTATAGAGGGGGTCCCACAATTGACCATTGTCCCCTGTATAGAGGGGGTCCCACAATTGACCATTGTCCCTGTATAGAGGGGGTCCCACAATTGACCATTGTCCTCTGTATAGAGGGGGTCCCACAATTGACCATTGTCCCCTGTATAGAGGGGGTCCCACAATTGACCATTGTCCCTGTATAGAGGGGGTGCCACAATTGACCATTTCTTGCCCCTCAAACTCTATTGATACCACCAAACTCTCCATTGAAACCATGTGAATCTCTGGTGAAACCACCAGACTCTATTGAGACCATCTGAACCTGTTCTCTGGGGAGGGGGTGCCACAATTGACCATTGCCCCCTGTATAGAGGGGGTCCCACAATTGACCATTGCCCCTGTATAGAGGGGGTCCCACAATTGACCATTGTCCCCATGTAGAGGGGGTGCCACAATTGAGCGTTGCCCCCATGTAGAGGGGGTCCCACAATTGACCATTGCCCCTGTATAGAGGGGGTCCCACAATTGACCATTGCCCCTGTATAGAGGGGGTCCCACAATTGACCATTGCCCCTGTATAGAGGGGTCCCACAATTGACCATTGCCCCCTGTATAGAGGGGGTCCCACAATTGACCATTGTCCCCTGTATAGAGGGGGTCCCACAATTGACCATTGTCCCTGTATAGAGGGGGTCCCACAATTGACCATTGTCCTCTGTATAGAGGGGGTCCCACAATTGACCATTGTCCCCTGTATAGAGGGGGTCCCACAATTGACCATTGTCCCTGTATAGAGGGGGTCCCACAATTGACCATTGTCCCTGTATAGAGGGGGTCCCACAATTGACCATTGTCCCCTGTATAGAGGGGGTCCCACAATTGACCATTGTCCCCTGTATAGAGGGGGTCCCACAATTGACCATTGTCCCCTGTATAGAGGGGGTCCCACAATTGACCATTGTCCCCGTGTAGAGGGGGTGCCACAATTGACCATTGTCCCTGTATAGAGGGGGGGCACAATTGACCATTGCCCCTGTATAGAGGGGGTCCCACAATTGAGCATCTGTCTTGCAACCATCTGAATTTCTCGTGAAACCATCAAACTGTCTTGAAATCATCAAAATCTATTGAAACCATCAAAATCATCAAACTCTGTTGAAACCATCAAACCATCAAAGTCTATTGAAACCTTCTGAATTTCTCTTGAAATCATCAATTCATCTTGAAATCATCTGAAACTATCTTGAAACCATTAATCTCTGTGGAAACCATCAAATCTCTTAAAACCATTGGAATCCGTCTTGAAACCATCAATCTCTCTTGAAATCATCTGAATTTCTCTAAAAACAATAGAACTCTCTTAAAACCCTCAATCTATCTTAAAACCATCAATTTCTGTTAAAACCATCTGAATTTCTCTGGAAACCACCAAACTCTCTCTTGAAACCATGTGAATCTCTGTTGAAACCATCTGAATTTCTCATGAAACCATCCGAATCCCTCTTGAAACTATCAAACTCTCTGTTGAGACCATAAATCTCTCTTGAAATCATTAATTTGTCTTGAAATAATCTGAAACCATCTAAATCTACTTCTCTCTCTCTCTCCCTCTACTTCTCGCTTGCCCCTCAAACTCTCTTGAAACATCAAACTCTCTATTGAAATGATCTGAATCTCTGGTGAAACCACCAAACTCTCTATTGAAACCATCAAACTCTCTCTTGAAATGATCTGAATCTCTGGTGAAACCACCAAACTCTATTGAGACCATCTGAATCTGTTCTCTGGGGGGTGCCACAATTGACCATTTCTTGCCCCTCAAACTCTATTGAAACCACCAAACTCTCCATTGAAACCATGTGAATCTCTGGTGAAACCACCAGACTCTATTGAGACCATCTGAACCTGTTCTCTGGGGAGGGGGTGCCACAATTGACCATTGCCCCCTGTATAGAGGGGGTGCCACAATTGAGCGTTGCCCCCTGGGAAGGAGGACCGTGCCCGGGCGCCGCCGCCGCCATCTTGTGCCCGCCGCCCGCACCTGTCTCCTCCACGCAGGAAATCATCAAACTCTGTTGAAACCTTCAAACTTTCTAGAAACCATCAAACTCTATTGAAACCATGTGATCTGTGTTGAAACCATCTGAATCTCTCTGGAAACCATCAATCTCTCTTGAAACCATCCGAATCCCTCTTGAAAACATCAAACTCTCTGTTGAAACCAACAATCTGTATTGAAACCATCAAACTCTCTATTGAAACCATAAATCTGTCTTGAAACCATCCAAATTTCTCTTGAAACTATCTGAATCTCTCTCTAGAAACCATGTGAATCTCTGGTGAAACCACCAGACTCTATTGAGACCATCTGAACCTGTTCTCTGGGGAGGGGGTGCCACAATTGACCATTGTCCCCATGTAGAGGGGGTCCCACAATTGACCATTGCCCCTGTATAGAGGGGGTCCCACAATTGACCATTGTCCCTGTATAGAGGGGGTGCCACAATTGACCATTGCCCCTGTATAGAGGGGGTGCCACAATTGACCATTGCCCCTGTATAGAGGGAGTGCCACAATTGACCATTGTCCCCATGTACAGGGGGTCCCATAATTGACCATTGTCCCCTGTATAGAGGGGGTCCCACAATTGACCATTGTCCTCTGTATAGAGGGGGTCCCACAATTGACCATTGTCCCCTGTAGAGGGGGTCCCACAATTGACCATTGCCCCTGTATAGAGGGGGTCCCACAATTGACCATTGCCACTGTATAGAGGGGGTGCCACAATTGACCATTGTCCCTGTATAGAGGGGGTCCCACAATTGACCATTGTCCCCTGTATAGAGGGGGTCCCACAATTGACCATTGTCCCTGTATAGAGGGGGTGCCACAATTGACCATTGTCCCTGTATAGAGGGGGTGCCGCAATTGAGCGTTGCCCCTGTATAGAGGGGGTCCCACAATTGACCATTGCCCCCTGTATAGAGGGGGTCCCACAATTGACCATTGCCCCCTGTATAGAGGGGGTGCCACAATTGACCATTTCTTGCCCCTCAAACTCTATTGAAACCACCAAACTCTCCATTGAGACCATGTGAATCTCTGGTGAAACCACCAGACTCTATTGAGACCATCTGAACCTGTTCTCTGGGGAGGGGGTGCCACAATTGACCATTGTCCCCATGTAGAGGGGGTGCCACAATTGAGCGTTGCCCCTGTATAGAGGGGGTCCCACAATTGACCATTGCCCCCATGTATAGAGGGGGTGCCACAATTGACCATTGTCCCCATGTACAGGGGGTCCCACAATTGACCATTGCCCCTGTATAGAGGGGGTCCCACAATTGACCATTGTCCCTGTATAGAGGGGGTGCCACAATTGACCATTGTCCCTGTATAGAGGGGGTCCCACAATTGACCATTGCCCCCTGTATAGAGGGGGTCCCACAATTGACCATTGTCCTCTGTATAGAGGGGGTCCCACAATTGACCATTGTCCCCTGTATAGAGGGGGTCCCACAATTGACCATTGTCCCCTGTATAGAGGGGGTCCCACAATTGACCATTGTCCCCTGTATAGAGGGGGTGCCACAATTGACCATTTCTTGCCCCTCAAACTCTATTGATACCACCAAACTCTCTATTGAGACCATGTGAATCTCTGGTGAAACCACCAGACTCTATTGAGACCATCTGAACCTGTTCTCTGGGGAGGGGGTGCCACAATTGACCATTGTCCCCTGTATAGAGGGGGTGCCACAATTGACCATTGTCCCCTGTAGAGGGGGTCCCACAATTGACCATTGCCCCTGTATAGAGGGGGTCCCACAATTGACCATTGCCCCTGTATAGAGGGGGTGCCACAATTGACCATTGTCCCCTGTATAGAGGGGGTGCCACAATTGACCATTGTCCCTGTATAGAGGGGGTGCCACAATTGACCATTGTCCCTGTATAGAGGGGGTCCCACAATTGACCATTGCCCCCTGTATAGAGGGGGTCCCACAATTGACCATTGTCCTCTGTATAGAGGGGGTCCCACAATTGACCATTGTCCCTGTATAGAGGGGGTGCCACAATTGACCATTGTCCCCTGTATAGAGGGGGTCCCACAATTGACCATTGTCCCCTGTATAGAGGGGGTGCCACAATTGACCATTGTCCCCTGTATAGAGGGGGTCCCACAATTGACCATTGCCCCCTGTATAGAGGGGGTCCCACAATTGACCATTGTCCCTGTATAGAGGGGGTGCCACAATTGACCATTGTCCCCTGTATAGAGGGGGTGCCACAATTGACCATTGTCCCCTGTATAGAGGGGGTCCCACAATTGACCATTGCCCCCTGTATAGAGGGGGTCCCACAATTGACCATTGTCCCTGTATAGAGGGGGTGCCACAATTGACCATTGTCCCCTGTATAGAGGGGGTCCCACAATTGACCATTGTCCCCTGTATAGAGGGGGTGCCACAATTGACCATTTCTTGCCCCTCAAACTCTATTGAAACCACCAATCTCTCCATTGAAACCATGTGAATCTCTGGTGAAACCACCAGCCTCTATTGAGACCATCTGAATCTGTTCTCTGGGGGGGTGCCACAATTGACCATTTCTTGCCCCTCAAACTCTATTGATACCACCAAACTCTCTATTGAGACCATGTGAATCTCTGGTGAAACCACCAGACTCTATTGAGACCATCTGAACCTGTTCTCTGGGGAGGGGGTCCCACAATTGACCATTGTCCCTGTATAGAGGGGGTCCCACAATTGACCACTGTCCCCTGTATAGAGGGGGTCCCACAATTGACCATTGTCCCTGTATAGAGGGGGTCCCACAATTGACCATTGCCCCCATGTATAGAGGGGGTGCCACAATTGACCATTGTCCCCATGTAGAGGGGGTGCCACAATTGAGCGTTGCCCCTGTATAGAGGGGGTCCCACAATTGACCATTGCCCCCTGTATAGAGGGGGTCCCACAATTGACCATTGTCCCTGTATAGAGGGGGTGCCACAATTGACCATTTCTTGCCCCTCAAACTCTATTGAAACCACCAAACTCTCCATTGAAACCATGTGAATCTCTGGTGAAACCACCAGACTCTATTGAGACCATCTGAATCTGTTCTCTGGGGGGTGCCACAATTGACCATTTCTTGCCCCTCAAACTCTATTGATACCACCAAACCCTCTATTGAGACCATGTGAATCTCTGGTGAAACCACCAGACTCTATTGAGACCATCTGAACCTGTTCTCTGGGGAGGGGGTCCCACAATTGACCATTGTCCCTGTATAGAGGGGGTCCCACAATTGACCATTGTCCCCTGTATAGAGGGGGTCCCACAATTGACCATTGTCCCTGTATAGAGGGGGTCCCACAATTGACCATTGTCCCCTGTATAGAGGGGGTCCCACAATTGACCATTGTCCCCTGTATAGAGGGGGTCCCACAATTGACCATTGCCCCCTGTATAGAGGGGGTCGCACAATTGACCATTGTCCCTGTATAGAGGGGGTCCCACAATTGACCATTGCCCCCTGTATAGAGGGGGTCCCACAATTGACCATTGTCCCTGTATAGAGGGGGTCCCACAATTGACCATTGTCCCCTGTATAGAGGGGGTCCCACAATTGACCATTGTCCCCTGTATAGAGGGGGTGCCACAATTGACCATTGTCCCTGTATAGAGGGGGTGCCACAATTGACCATTGTCCCCTGTATAGAGGGGGTGCCACAATTGACCATTGTCCCTGTATAGAGGGGGTCCCACAATTGACCATTGCCCCCTGTATAGAGGGGGTCCCACAATTGACCATTGTCCCTGTATAGAGGGGGTCCCACAATTGACCATTGTCCCCTGTATAGAGGGGGTGCCACAATTGACCATTGCCCCTGTATAGAGGGGGTCCCACAATTGACCATTGTCCCTGTATAGAGGGGGTGCCGCAATTGAGCGTTGCCCCTGTATAGAGGGGGTCCCACAATTGACCATTGCCCCCTGTATAGAGGGGGTCCCACAATTGACCATTGCCCCCTGTATAGAGGGGGTGCCACAATTGACCATTTCTTGCCCCTCAAACTCTATTGAAACCACCAAACTCTCTATTGAGACCATGTGAATCTCTGGTGAAACCACCAGACTCTATTGAGACCATCTGAACCTGTTCTCTGGGGAGGGGGTGCCACAATTGACCATTGTCCCCATGTAGAGGGGGTGCCACAATTGAGCGTTGCCCCTGTATAGAGGGGGTCCCACAATTGACCATTGCCCCCATGTATAGAGGGGGTGCCACAATTGACCATTGTCCCCATGTACAGGGGGTCCCACAATTGACCATTGCCCCTGTATAGAGGGGGTCCCACAATTGACCATTGTCCCTGTATAGAGGGGGTGCCACAATTGACCATTGTCCCTGTATAGAGGGGGTCCCACAATTGACCATTGCCCCCTGTATAGAGGGGGTCCCACAATTGACCATTGTCCTCTGTATAGAGGGGGTCCCACAATTGACCATTGTCCCCTGTATAGAGGGGGTCCCACAATTGACCATTGTCCCCTGTATAGAGGGGGTCCCACAATTGACCATTGTCCCCTGTATAGAGGGGGTGCCACAATTGACCATTTCTTGCCCCTCAAACTCTATTGATACCACCAAACTCTCTATTGAGACCATGTGAATCTCTGGTGAAACCACCAGACTCTATTGAGACCATCTGAACCTGTTCTCTGGGGAGGGGGTGCCACAATTGACCATTGTCCCCTGTATAGAGGGGGTGCCACAATTGACCATTGTCCCCTGTAGAGGGGGTCCCACAATTGACCATTGCCCCTGTATAGAGGGGGTCCCACAATTGACCATTGCCCCTGTATAGAGGGGGTGCCACAATTGACCATTGTCCCCTGTATAGAGGGGGTGCCACAATTGACCATTGTCCCTGTATAGAGGGGGTGCCACAATTGACCATTGTCCCTGTATAGAGGGGGTCCCACAATTGACCATTGCCCCCTGTATAGAGGGGGTCCCACAATTGACCATTGTCCTCTGTATAGAGGGGGTCCCACAATTGACCATTGTCCCTGTATAGAGGGGGTGCCACAATTGACCATTGTCCCCTGTATAGAGGGGGTCCCACAATTGACCATTGTCCCCTGTATAGAGGGGGTGCCACAATTGACCATTGTCCCCTGTATAGAGGGGGTCCCACAATTGACCATTGCCCCCTGTATAGAGGGGGTCCCACAATTGACCATTGTCCCTGTATAGAGGGGGTGCCACAATTGACCATTGTCCCCTGTATAGAGGGGGTGCCACAATTGACCATTGTCCCCTGTATAGAGGGGGTCCCACAATTGACCATTGCCCCCTGTATAGAGGGGGTCCCACAATTGACCATTGTCCCTGTATAGAGGGGGTGCCACAATTGACCATTGTCCCCTGTATAGAGGGGGTCCCACAATTGACCATTGTCCCCTGTATAGAGGGGGTGCCACAATTGACCATTTCTTGCCCCTCAAACTCTATTGAAACCACCAATCTCTCCATTGAAACCATGTGAATCTCTGGTGAAACCACCAGACTCTATTGAGACCATCTGAATCTGTTCTCTGGGGGGGTGCCACAATTGACCATTTCTTGCCCCTCAAACTCTATTGATACCACCAAACTCTCTATTGAGACCATGTGAATCTCTGGTGAAACCACCAGACTCTATTGAGACCATCTGAACCTGTTCTCTGGGGAGGGGGTCCCACAATTGACCATTGTCCCTGTATAGAGGGGGTCCCACAATTGACCACTGTCCCCTGTATAGAGGGGGTCCCACAATTGACCATTGTCCCTGTATAGAGGGGGTCCCACAATTGACCATTGCCCCCATGTATAGAGGGGGTGCCACAATTGACCATTGTCCCCATGTAGAGGGGGTGCCACAATTGAGCGTTGCCCCTGTATAGAGGGGGTCCCACAATTGACCATTGCCCCCTGTATAGAGGGGGTCCCACAATTGACCATTGTCCCTGTATAGAGGGGGTGCCACAATTGACCATTTCTTGCCCCTCAAACTCTATTGAAACCACCAAACTCTCCATTGAAACCATGTGAATCTCTGGTGAAACCACCAGACTCTATTGAGACCATCTGAATCTGTTCTCTGGGGGGTGCCACAATTGACCATTTCTTGCCCCTCAAACTCTATTGATACCACCAAACCCTCTATTGAGACCATGTGAATCTCTGGTGAAACCACCAGACTCTATTGAGACCATCTGAACCTGTTCTCTGGGGAGGGGGTCCCACAATTGACCATTGTCCCTGTATAGAGGGGGTCCCACAATTGACCATTGTCCCCTGTATAGAGGGGGTCCCACAATTGACCATTGTCCCTGTATAGAGGGGGTCCCACAATTGACCATTGTCCCCTGTATAGAGGGGGTCCCACAATTGACCATTGTCCCCTGTATAGAGGGGGTCCCACAATTGACCATTGCCCCCTGTATAGAGGGGGTCGCACAATTGACCATTGTCCCTGTATAGAGGGGGTCCCACAATTGACCATTGCCCCCTGTATAGAGGGGGTCCCACAATTGACCATTGTCCCTGTATAGAGGGGGTCCCACAATTGACCATTGTCCCCTGTATAGAGGGGGTCCCACAATTGACCATTGTCCCCTGTATAGAGGGGGTGCCACAATTGACCATTGTCCCTGTATAGAGGGGGTGCCACAATTGACCATTGTCCCCTGTATAGAGGGGGTGCCACAATTGACCATTGTCCCTGTATAGAGGGGGTCCCACAATTGACCATTGCCCCCTGTATAGAGGGGGTCCCACAATTGACCATTGTCCCTGTATAGAGGGGGTCCCACAATTGACCATTGTCCCCTGTATAGAGGGGGTGCCACAATTGACCATTGTCCCCTGTATAGAGGGGGTCCCACAATTGACCATTGTCCCCTGTATAGAGGGAGTCCCACAATTGACCATTGTCCCCTGTATAGAGGGGGTGCCACAATTGACCATTGTCCCCTGTATAGAGGGGGTGCCACAATTGACCATTTCTTGCCCCTCAAACTCTATTGAAACCACCAAACTCTCCATTGAAACCATGTGAATCTCTGGTGAAACCACCAAACTCTATTGAGACCATCTGAATCTGTTCTCTGGGGGGTGCCACAATTGACCATTTCTTGCCCCTCAAACTCTATTGAAACCACCAAACTCTCCATTGAGACCATGTGAATCTCTGGTGAAACCACCAAACTCTATTGAGACCATCTGAACCTGTTCTCTGGGGAGGGGGTCCCACAATTGACCATTGTCCCTGTATAGAGGGGGTCCCACAATTGACCACTGTCCCCTGTATAGAGGGGGTCCCACAATTGACCATTGTCCCTGTATAGAGGGGGTCCCACAATTGACCATTGCCCCCATGTATAGAGGGGGTGCCACAATTGACCATTGTCCCCATGTAGAGGGGGTGCCACAATTGAGCGTTGCCCCTGTATAGAGGGGGTCCCACAATTGACCATTGCCCCCTGTATAGAGGGGGTCCCACAATTGACCATTGTCCCTGTATAGAGGGGGTGCCACAATTGACCATTTCTTGCCCCTCAAACTCTATTGAAACCACCAAACTCTCCATTGAAACCATGTGAATCTCTGGTGAAACCACCAGACTCTATTGAGACCATCTGAATCTGTTCTCTGGGGGGTGCCACAATTGACCATTTCTTGCCCCTCAAACTCTATTGATACCACCAAACCCTCTATTGAGACCATGTGAATCTCTGGTGAAACCACCAGACTCTATTGAGACCATCTGAACCTGTTCTCTGGGGAGGGGGTCCCACAATTGACCATTGTCCCTGTATAGAGGGGGTCCCACAATTGACCATTGTCCCCTGTATAGAGGGGGTCCCACAATTGACCATTGTCCCTGTATAGAGGGGGTCCCACAATTGACCATTGTCCCCTGTATAGAGGGGGTCCCACAATTGACCATTGTCCCCTGTATAGAGGGGGTCCCACAATTGACCATTGCCCCCTGTATAGAGGGGGTCGCACAATTGACCATTGTCCCTGTATAGAGGGGGTCCCACAATTGACCATTGCCCCCTGTATAGAGGGGGTCCCACAATTGACCATTGTCCCTGTATAGAGGGGGTCCCACAATTGACCATTGTCCCCTGTATAGAGGGGGTCCCACAATTGACCATTGTCCCCTGTATAGAGGGGGTGCCACAATTGACCATTGTCCCTGTATAGAGGGGGTGCCACAATTGACCATTGTCCCCTGAAAAGAGGGGGTGCCACAATTGACCATTGTCCCTGTATAGAGGGGGTCCCACAATTGACCATTGCCCCCTGTATAGAGGGGGTCCCACAATTGACCATTGTCCCTGTATAGAGGGGGTCCCACAATTGACCATTGTCCCCTGTATAGAGGGGGTGCCACAATTGACCATTGTCCCCTGTATAGAGGGGGTCCCACAATTGACCATTGTCCCCTGTATAGAGGGAGTCCCACAATTGACCATTGCCCCCTGTATAGAGGGGGTGCCACAATTGACCATTGTCCCTGTATAGAGGGGGTGCCACAATTGACCATTTCTTGCCCCTCAAACTCTATTGAAACCACCAAACTCTCCATTGAGACCATGTGAATCTCTGGTGAAACCACCAAACTCTATTGAGACCATCTGAATCTGTTCTCTGGGGGGTGCCACAATTGACCATTTCTTGCCCCTCAAACTCTATTGAAACCACCAAACTCTCCATTGAGACCATGTGAATCTCTGGTGAAACCACCAAACTCTATTGAGACCATCTGAATCTGTTCTCTGGGGGGTGCCACAATTGACCATTTCTTGCCCCTCAAACTCTATTGAAACCACCAAACTCTCTATTGAGACCATGTGAATCTCTGGTGAAACCACCAGACTCTATTGAGACCATCTGAACCTGTTCTCTGGGGAGGGGGTCCCACAATTGACCATTGCCCCCTGTATAGAGGGGGTCCCACAATTGACCATTGTCCCCTGTATAGAGGGGGTCCCACAATTGACCATTGTCCCTGTATAGAGGGGGTCCCACAATTGACCATTGTCCCCTGTATAGAGGGGGTGCCACAATTGACCATTGTCCCTGTATAGAGGAGGTGCCACAATTGACCATTTCTTGCCCCTCAAACTCTATTGAAACCACCAAACTCTCCATTGAAACCATGTGAATCTCTGGTGAAACCACCAGACTCTATTGAGACCATCTGAACCTGTTCTCTGGGGAGGGGGTGCCACAATTGACCATTGTCCCCTGTATAGAGGGGGTGCCACAATTGACCATTGTCCCCTGTAGAGGGGGTCCCACAATTGACCATTGCCCCTGTATAGAGGGGGTCCCACAATTGACCATTGCCCCTGTATAGAGGGGGTGCCACAATTGACCATTGTCCCCTGTATAGAGGGGGTGCCACAATTGACCATTGTCCCCTGTATAGAGGGGGTGCCACAATTGAGCGTTGCCCCTGTATAGAGGGGGTCCCACAATTGACCATTGCCCCCTGTATAGAGGGGGTCCCACAATTGACCATTGCCCCTGTATAGAGGGGGTGCCACAATTGACCATTGTCCCCTGTATAGAGGGGGTGCCACAATTGACCATTGTCCCTGTATAGAGGGGGTGCCACAATTGACCATTGCCCCTGTATAGAGGGGGTGCCACAATTGACCATTGCCCCCTGTATAGAGGGGGTCCTACAATTGACCATTGTCCCCTGTATAGAGGGGGTCCCACAATTGACCATTGTCCCCTGTATAGAGGGGGTGCCACAATTGACCATTGTCCCCTGTATAGAGGGGGTCCCACAATTGACCATTGCCCCCTGTATAGAGGGGGTCCCACAATTGACCATTGTCCCTGTATAGAGGGGGTCCCACAATTGACCATTGTCCCCTGTATAGAGGGGGTCCCACAATTGACCATTGCCCCCTGTATAGAGGGGGTCCCACAATTGACCATTGTCCCTGTATAGAGGGGGTGCCACAATTGACCATTTCTTGCCCCTCAAACTCTATTGAAACCACCAAACTCTCCATTGAAACCATGTGAATCTCTGGTGAAACCACCAGACTCTATTGAGACCATCTGAATCTGTTCTCTGGGGGGTGCCACAATTGACCATTTCTTGCCCCTCAAACTCTATTGATACCACCAAACCCTCTATTGAGACCATGTGAATCTCTGGTGAAACCACCAGACTCTATTGAGACCATCTGAACCTGTTCTCTGGGGAGGGGGTCCCACAATTGACCATTGTCCCTGTATAGAGGGGGTCCCACAATTGACCATTGTCCCCTGTATAGAGGGGGTCCCACAATTGACCATTGTCCCTGTATAGAGGGGGTCCCACAATTGACCATTGTCCCCTGTATAGAGGGGGTCCCACAATTGACCATTGTCCCCTGTATAGAGGGGGTCCCACAATTGACCATTGCCCCCTGTATAGAGGGGGTCGCACAATTGACCATTGTCCCTGTATAGAGGGGGTCCCACAATTGACCATTGCCCCCTGTATAGAGGGGGTCCCACAATTGACCATTGTCCCTGTATAGAGGGGGTCCCACAATTGACCATTGTCCCCTGTATAGAGGGGGTCCCACAATTGACCATTGTCCCCTGTATAGAGGGGGTGCCACAATTGACCATTGTCCCTGTATAGAGGGGGTGCCACAATTGACCATTGTCCCCTGTATAGAGGGGGTGCCACAATTGACCATTGTCCCTGTATAGAGGGGGTCCCACAATTGACCATTGCCCCCTGTATAGAGGGGGTCCCACAATTGACCATTGTCCCTGTATAGAGGGGGTCCCACAATTGACCATTGTCCCCTGTATAGAGGGGGTGCCACAATTGACCATTGTCCCCTGTATAGAGGGGGTCCCACAATTGACCATTGTCCCCTGTATAGAGGGAGTCCCACAATTGACCATTGCCCCCTGTATAGAGGGGGTGCCACAATTGACCATTGTCCCTGTATAGAGGGGGTGCCACAATTGACCATTTCTTGCCCCTCAAACTCTATTGAAACCACCAAACTCTCCATTGAGACCATGTGAATCTCTGGTGAAACCACCAAACTCTATTGAGACCATCTGAATCTGTTCTCTGGGGGGTGCCACAATTGACCATTTCTTGCCCCTCAAACTCTATTGAAACCACCAAACTCTCCATTGAGACCATGTGAATCTCTGGTGAAACCACCAAACTCTATTGAGACCATCTGAATCTGTTCTCTGGGGGGTGCCACAATTGACCATTTCTTGCCCCTCAAACTCTATTGAAACCACCAAACTCTCTATTGAGACCATGTGAATCTCTGGTGAAACCACCAGACTCTATTGAGACCATCTGAACCTGTTCTCTGGGGAGGGGGTCCCACAATTGACCATTGCCCCCTGTATAGAGGGGGTCCCACAATTGACCATTGTCCCCTGTATAGAGGGGGTCCCACAATTGACCATTGTCCCTGTATAGAGGGGGTCCCACAATTGACCATTGTCCCCTGTATAGAGGGGGTGCCACAATTGACCATTGTCCCTGTATAGAGGAGGTGCCACAATT
The DNA here is from genome assembly GCA_963514005.1 of Raja brachyura. Next base: position 56,460 of record CAUPSL010000628.1, on the reverse strand, counting down.
GACCATTTCTTGCCCCTCAAACTCTATTGAAACCACCAAACTCTCCATTGAAACCATGTGAATCTCTGGTGAAACCACCAGACTCTATTGAGACCATCTGAACCTGTTCTCTGGGGAGGGGGTGCCACAATTGACCATTGTCCCCTGTATAGAGGGGGTGCCACAATTGACCATTGTCCCCTGTAGAGGGGGTCCCACAATTGACCATTGCCCCTGTATAGAGGGGGTCCCACAATTGACCATTGCCCCTGTATAGAGGGGGTGCCACAATTGACCATTGTCCCCTGTATAGAGGGGGTGCCACAATTGACCATTGTCCCCTGTATAGAGGGGGTGCCACAATTGAGCGTTGCCCCTGTATAGAGGGGGTCCCACAATTGACCATTGCCCCCTGTATAGAGGGGGTCCCACAATTGACCATTGCCCCTGTATAGAGGGGGTGCCACAATTGACCATTGTCCCCTGTATAGAGGGGGTGCCACAATTGACCATTGTCCCTGTATAGAGGGGGTGCCACAATTGACCATTGCCCCTGTATAGAGGGGGTGCCACAATTGACCATTGCCCCCTGTATAGAGGGGGTCCTACAATTGACCATTGTCCCCTGTATAGAGGGGGTCCCACAATTGACCATTGTCCCCTGTATAGAGGGGGTGCCACAATTGACCATTGTCCCCTGTATAGAGGGGGTCCCACAATTGACCATTGCCCCCTGTATAGAGGGGGTCCCACAATTGACCATTGTCCCTGTATAGAGGGGGTCCCACAATTGACCATTGTCCCCTGTATAGAGGGGGTCCCACAATTGACCATTGTCCCCTGTATAGAGGGGGTGCCACAATTGACCATTGTCCCTGTATAGAGGGGGTGCCACAATTGACCATTGTCCCCTGTATAGAGGGGGTGCCACAATTGACCATTGTCCCTGTATAGAGGGGGTCCCACAATTGACCATTGCCCCCTGTATAGAGGGGGTCCCACAATTGACCATTGTCCCTGTATAGAGGGGGTCCCACAATTGACCATTGTCCCCTGTATAGAGGGGGTGCCACAATTGACCATTGTCCCCTGTATAGAGGGGGTCCCACAATTGACCATTGTCCCCTGTAGAGGGGGTCCCACAATTGACCATTGCCCCTGTATAGAGGGGGTGCCACAATTGACCATTGTCCCCTGTATAGAGGGGGTGCCACAATTGACCATTGTCCCCTGTATAGAGGGGGTCCCACAATTGACCATTGTCCCCTGTAGAGGGGGTCCCACAATTGACCATTGCCCCTGTATAGAGGGGGTGCCACAATTGACCATTGTCCCCTGTATAGAGGGGGTGCCACAATTGACCATTGTCCCCTGTATAGAGGGGGTGCCACAATTGAGCGTTGCCCCTGTATAGAGGGGGTCCCACAATTGACCATTGCCCCCTGTATAGAGGGGGTCCCACAATTGACCATTGCCCCTGTATAGAGGGGGTGCCACAATTGACCATTGTCCCCTGTATAGAGGGGGTGCCACAATTGACCATTGTCCCTGTATAGAGGGGGTGCCACAATTGACCATTGCCCCTGTATAGAGGGGGTGCCACAATTGACCATTGCCCCCTGTATAGAGGGGGTCCTACAATTGACCATTGTCCCCTGTATAGAGGGGGTCCCACAATTGACCATTGTCCCCTGTATAGAGGGGGTGCCACAATTGACCATTGTCCCCTGTATAGAGGGGGTCCCACAATTGACCATTGCCCCCTGTATAGAGGGGGTCCCACAATTGACCATTGTCCCTGTATAGAGGGGGTCCCACAATTGACCATTGTCCCCTGTATAGAGGGGGTCCCACAATTGACCATTGTCCCCTGTATAGAGGGGGTGCCACAATTGACCATTGTCCCTGTATAGAGGGGGTGCCACAATTGACCATTGTCCCCTGTATAGAGGGGGTGCCACAATTGACCATTGTCCCTGTATAGAGGGGGTCCCACAATTGACCATTGCCCCCTGTATAGAGGGGGTCCCACAATTGACCATTGTCCCTGTATAGAGGGGGTCCCACAATTGACCATTGTCCCCTGTATAGAGGGGGTGCCACAATTGACCATTGTCCCCTGTATAGAGGGGGTCCCACAATTGACCATTGTCCCCTGTATAGAGGGAGTCCCACAATTGACCATTGTCCCCTGTATAGAGGGGGTGCCACAATTGACCATTGTCCCCTGTATAGAGGGGGTGCCACAATTGACCATTTCTTGCCCCTCAAACTCTATTGAAACCACCAAACTCTCCATTGAGACCATGTGAATCTCTGGTGAAACCACCAAACTCTATTGAGACCATCTGAATCTGTTCTCTGGGGGGTGCCACAATTGACCATTTCTTGCCCCTCAAACTCTATTGAAACCACCAAACTCTCTATTGAGACCATGTGAATCTCTGGTGAAACCACCAGACTCTATTGAGACCATCTGAACCTGTTCTCTGGGGAGGGGGTCCCACAATTGACCATTGCCCCCTGTATAGAGGGGGTCCCACAATTGACCATTGTCCCCTGTATAGAGGGGGTCCCACAATTGACCATTGTCCCTGTATAGAGGGGGTCCCACAATTGACCATTGTCCCCTGTATAGAGGGGGTGCCACAATTGACCATTGTCCCTGTATAGAGGAGGTGCCACAATTGACCATTTCTTGCCCCTCAAACTCTATTGAAACCACCAAACTCTCCATTGAAACCATGTGAATCTCTGGTGAAACCACCAGACTCTATTGAGACCATCTGAACCTGTTCTCTGGGGAGGGGGTGCCACAATTGACCATTGTCCCCTGTATAGAGGGGGTGCCACAATTGACCATTGTCCCCTGTAGAGGGGGTCCCACAATTGACCATTGCCCCTGTATAGAGGGGGTGCCACAATTGACCATTGTCCCCTGTATAGAGGGGGTGCCACAATTGACCATTGTCCCCTGTATAGAGGGGGTGCCACAATTGAGCGTTGCCCCTGTATAGAGGGGGTCCCACAATTGACCATTGTCCCCTGTATAGAGGGGGTCCCACAATTGACCATTGTCCTCTGTATAGAGGGGGTGCCACAATTGAGCGTTGCCCCTGTATAGAGGGGGTCCCACAATTGACCATTGCCCCCTGTATAGAGGGGGTCCCACAATTGACCATTGCCCCTGTATAGAGGGGGTGCCACAATTGACCATTGTCCCCTGTATAGAGGGGGTGCCACAATTGACCATTGTCCCTGTATAGAGGGGGTGCCACAATTGACCATTGCCCCTGTATAGAGGGGGTGCCACAATTGACCATTGCCCCCTGTATAGAGGGGGTCCTACAATTGACCATTGTCCCCTGTATAGAGGGGGTCCCACAATTGACCATTGTCCCCTGTATAGAGGGGGTGCCACAATTGACCATTTCTTGCCCCTCAAACTCTATTGAAACCACCAAACTCTCCATTGAGACCATGTGAATCTCTGGTGAAACCACCAGACTATTGAGACCATCTGAACCTGTTCTCTGGGGAGGGGGTGCCACAATTGACCATTTCTTGCCCCTCAAACTCTATTGATACCACCAAACTCTCCATTGAAACCATGTGAATCTCTGCTGAAACCACCAGACTCTATTGAGACCATCTGAACCTGTTCTCTGGGGGAGGGGGTGCCACAATTGACCATTGCCCCCTGTATAGAGGGGGTGCCACAATTGAGCGTTGCCCCCTGGGAAGGAGGAGGACCGGTCCCGGGCGCCGCCGCCGCCATCTTGTTTCCCCGCCGCCCGCACCTGTCTCCTCCACGCAGGAAATCATCAAACTCTGTTGAAACCTTCAAACTTTCTAGAAACCATCAAACTCTATTGAAACCATGTGATCTGTGTTGAAACCATCTGAATCTCTCTGGAAACCATCAATCTCTCTTGAAACCATCCGAATCCCTCTTGAAACCATCAAACTCTCTGTTGAAACCAACAATCTGTATTGAAACCATCAAACTCTCTATTGAAACCATAAATCTGTCTTGAAACCATCCAAATTTCTCTTGAAACTATCTGAATCTCTCTCTTGAAACCATGTGCATCTCTGGTGAAACCACCAGACTCTATTGAGACCATCTGAACCTGTTCTCTGGGGAGGGGGTGCCACAATTGACCATTTCTTGCCCCTCAAACTCTATTGATACCACCAAACTCTCTATTGAGACCATGTGCATCTCTGGTGAAACCACCAGACTCTATTGAGACCATCTGAACCTGTTCTCTGGGGGAGGGGGTGCCACAATTGACCATTGCCCCCTGTATAGAGGGGGTGCCACAATTGAGCGTTGCCCCCTGGGAAGGAGGAGGACCGGTCCCGGGCGCCGCGGCCGCCATCTTGTTTCCCCGCCGCCCGCACCTGTCTCCTCCACGCAGGAAATCATCAAACTCTGTTGAAACCTTCAAACTTTCTAGAAACCATCAAACTCTATTGAAACCATGTGATCTGTGTTGAAACCATCTGAATCTCTCTGGAAACCATCAATCTCTCTTGAAACCATCCGAATCCCTCTTGAAACCATCAAACTCTCTGTTGAAACCAACAATCTGTATTGAAACCATCAAACTCTCTATTGAAACCATAAATCTGTCTTGAAACCATCCAAATTTCTCTTGAAACTATCTGAATCTCTCTCTTGAAACCATGTGCATCTCTGGTGAAACCACCAGACTCTATTGAGACCATCTGAACCTGTTCTCTGGGGGGTGCCACAATTGACCATTTCTTGCCCCTCAAACTCTATTGATACCACCAAACTCTCCATTGAGACCATGTGAATCTCTGGTGAAACCACCAGACTCTATTGAGACCATCTGAACCTGTTCTCTGGGGAGGGGGTGCCACAATTGACCATTGTCCCCTGTATAGAGGGGGTGCCACAATTGACCATTGCCCCCTGTATAGAGGGAGTCCCACAATTGACCATTGTCCCCTGTATAGAGGGGGTCCCACAATTGACCATTGTCCCTGTATAGAGGGGGTCCCACAATTGACCATTGTCCCTGTATAGAGGGGGTGCCACAATTGACCATTGCCCCCTGTATAGAGGGGGTCCCACAATTGACCATTGTCCCTGTATAGAGGGGGTCCCACAATTGACCATTGTCCCTGTATAGAGGGGGTGCCACAATTGACCATTGTCCCTGTATAGAGGGGGTGCCACAATTGACCATTTCTTGCCCCTCAAACTCTATTGAAACCACCAAACTCTCTATTGAGACCATGTGAATCTCTGGTGAAACCACCAGACTCTATTGAGACCATCTGAACCTGTTCTCTGGGGGAGGGGGTGCCACAATTGACCATTGTCCCCTGTATAGAGGGGGTGCCACAATTGACCATTGTCCCCTGTATAGAGGGGGTCCCACAATTGACCATTGTCCCCTGTATAGAGGGGGTCCCACAATTGACCATTGTCCCTGTATAGAGGGGGTCCCACAATTGACCATTGCCCCCTGTATAGAGGGGGTCCCACAATTGACCATTGTCTCCTGTATAGAGGGGGTCCCACAATTGACCATTGCCCCCTGTATAGAGGGGGTCCCACAATTGACCATTGTCCCTGTATAGAGGGGGGGGCACAATTGACCATTGCCCCCATGTACAGGGGGTGCCACAATTGAGCGTTGCCCCCTGGGAAGGAGGAGGACCGGTCCCGGGCGCCGCCGCCGCCATCTTGTTTCCCCGCCGCCCGCACCTGTCTCCTCCACGCAGGAAATCATCAAACTATGTTGAAACCTTCAAACTTTCTAGAAACCATCAAACTCTATTGAAACCATGTGATCTGTGTTGAAACCATCTGAATCTCTCTGGAAACCATCAATCTCTCTTGAAACCATCCGAATCCCTCTTGAAACCATCAAACTCTCTGTTGAAACCAACAATCTGTATTGAAACCATCAAACTCTCTATTGAAACCATAAATCTGTCTTGAAACCATCCAAATTTCTCTTGAAACTATCTGAATCTCTCTCTTGAAACCATGTGCATCTCTGGTGAAACCACCAGACTCTATTGAGACCATCTGAACCTGTTCTCTGGGGGGTGCCACAATTGACCATTTCTTGCCCCTCAAACTCTATTGATACCACCAAACTCTCCATTGAGACCATGTGAATCTCTGGTGAAACCACCAGACTCTATTGAGACCATCTGAACCTGTTCTCTGGGGAGGGGGTGCCACAATTGACCATTTCTTGCCCCTCAAACTCTATTGATACCACCAAACTCTCCATTGAGACCATGTGAATCTCTGGTGAAACCACCAGACTCTATTGAGACCATCTGAACCTGTTCTCTGGGGAGGGGGTGCCACAATTGACCATTGTCCCCTGTATAGAGGGGGTCCCACAATTGACCATTGCCCCCTGTATAGAGGGAGTCCCACAATTGACCATTGTCCCCTGTATAGAGGGGGTCCCACAATTGACCATTGTCCCTGTATAGAGGGGGTCCCACAATTGACCATTGTCCCTGTATAGAGGGGGGTGCCACAATTGACCATTGCCCCCTGTATAGAGGGGGTGCCACAATTGACCATTGTCCCTGTATAGAGGGGGTGCCACAATTGACCATTTCTTGCCCCTCAAACTCTATTGAAACCACCAAACTCTCTATTGAGACCATGTGAATCTCTGGTGAAACCACCAGACTCTATTGAGACCATCTGAACCTGTTCTCTGGGGGAGGGGGTGCCACAATTGACCATTGCCCCCTGTATAGAGGGGGTGCCACAATTGAGCGTTGCCCCCTGGGAAGGAGGAGGACCGGTCCCGGGCGCCGCCGCCGCCATCTTGTTTCCCCGCCGCCCGCACCTGTCTCCTCCACGCAGGAAATCATCAAACTATGTTGAAACCTTCAAACTTTCTAGAAACCATCAAACTCTATTGAAACCATGTGATCTGTGTTGAAACCATCTGAATCTCTCTGGAAACCATCAATCTCTCTTGAAACCATCCGAATCCCTCTTGAAACCATCAAACTCTCTGTTGAAACCAACAATCTGTATTGAAACCATCAAACTCTCTATTGAAACCATAAATCTGTCTTGAAACCATCCAAATTTCTCTTGAAACTATCTGAATCTCTCTCTTGAAACCATGTGCATCTCTGGTGAAACCACCAGACTCTATTGAGACCATCTGAACCTGTTCTCTGGGGGAGGGGGTGCCACAATTGACCATTTCTTGCCCCTCAAACTCTATTGATACCACCAAACTCTCCATTGAGACCATGTGAATCTCTGGTGAAACCACCAGACTCTATTGAGACCATCTGAACCTGTTCTCTGGGGAGGGGGTGCCACAATTGACCATTGTCCCCTGTATAGAGGGGGTGCCACAATTGACCATTGCCCCCTGTATAGAGGGAGTCCCACAATTGACCATTGTCCCCTGTATAGAGGGGGTCCCACAATTGACCATTGCCCCCTGTATAGAGGGGGTGCCACAATTGACCATTGTCCCCTGTATAGAGGGGGTCCCACAATTGACCATTGCCCCCTGTATAGAGGGGGTGCCACAATTGACCATTTCTTGCCCCTCAAACTCTATTGAAACCACCAAACTCTCTATTGAGACCATGTGAATCTCTGGTGAAACCACCAGACTCTATTGAGACCATCTGAACCTGTTCTCTGGGGGAGGGGGTCCCACAATTGACCATTGCCCCCTGTATAGAGGGGGTGCCACAATTGAGCGTTGCCCCCTGGGAAGGAGGAGGACCGGTCCCGGGCGCCGCCGCCGCCATCTTGTTTCCCCGCCGCCCGCACCTGTCTCCTCCACGCAGGAAATCATCAAACTATGTTGAAACCTTCAAACTTTCTAGAAACCATCAAACTCTATTGAAACCATGTGATCTGTGTTGAAACCATCTGAATCTCTCTGGAAACCATCAATCTCTCTTGAAACCATCCGAATCCCTCTTGAAACCATCAAACTCTCTGTTGAAACCAACAATCTGTATTGAAACCATCAAACTCTCTATTGAAACCATAAATCTGTCTTGAAACCATCCAAATTTCTCTTGAAACTATCTGAATCTCTCTCTTGAAACCGTGTGAATCTCTGGTGAAACCACCAGACTCTATTGAGACCATCTGAACCTGTTCTCTGGGGGGTGCCACAATTGACCATTTCTTGCCCCTCAAACTCTATTGATACCACCAAACTCTCTATTGAGACCATGTGAATCTCTGGTGAAACCACCAGACTCTATTGAGACCATCTGAACCTGTTCTCTGGGGAGGGGGTGCCACAATTGACCATTGTCCCCTGTATAGAGGGGGTGCCACAATTGACCATTGCCCCCTGTATAGAGGGAGTCCCACAATTGACCATTGTCCCCTGTATAGAGGGGGTCCCACAATTGACCATTGTCCCTGTATAGAGGGGGTCCCACAATTGACCATTGTCCCTGTATAGAGGGGGTGCCACAATTGACCATTGCCCCCTGTATAGAGGGGGTGCCACAATTGACCATTGTCCCTGTATAGAGGGGGTGCCACAATTGACCATTTCTTGCCCCTCAAACTCTATTGAAACCACCAAACTCTCTATTGAGACCATGTGAATCTCTGGTGAAACCACCAGACTCTATTGAGACCATCTGAACCTGTTCTCTGGGGAGGGGGTGCCACAATTGACCATTGCCCCCTGTATAGAGGGGGTGCCACAATTGAGCGTTGCCCCCTGGGAAGGAGGAGGACCGGTCCCGGGCGCCGCGGCCGCCATCTTGTTTCCCCGCACCTGTCTCCGCGCCGCCTCCTCCACGCAGGCGTCGGCCAGGCGGCCCAGCGCCTCCCCCCGGGGCCGCGGCGGGGCGGCGGGGTCGCGCAGCAGCCGCAGGAGGACGCCCACCTCGTCCGCCCCCGTCTTGCCCCTGACGGGGGGGCGGCGGCGGCGGCGGGGGAGGAGGAGGAGGAGGCGGCGATGGCCGTCCCGCTCCCGCTCCGCCGCCATCTTGTCTGGTGGGTGAGTGACTGACTGACGGGGGGGCGCGGGGCAGGCCGGGAGGTGTAGTCCCCGCTTCCGTCCGGGCCCAGCCAGCGGGAGGCCCAGGGGACTACAACTCCCGGCGGGCGCTGCGCGGGGGGGGCGGCTGGGCGCGGACGCGGGGGGGAGGAGGCTGACGTACGCGTCGGACTACAACTCCCGGCGGGCACAGCGCGGCCCAGCGTCACTGACCCACACACACATGGAGGCTTCATGCTGGACTACAACTCCCGGCGGGCACAGCGCGGGCCAGCATCACCCACACATGGAGGCTTCAAGTTGGACTACAACTCCCGGCGGGCACAGCGCGGCCCAGGGACACTGACCCACACACACATGGAGGCTTCATGTTGGATAATATATATATATATACACATTATATAAATACAATTATATATATTATAGATACATATTATATATATACAATTATATATATTATAGATACTTATTATATAAATACAATTATATATATTATAGATACATATTATATATATACAATTATATATATTATAGATACTTATTATATATATACAATTATATATATTATAGATACTTATTATATATATACAATTATATATAGTATAGATACATATTATACATATACAATTATATATATTATAGATACACATTATATATATACAATTATATATATTATAGATACATATTATACATATACAATTATATATAGTATAGATACATATTATATATATACAATTATATATATTATAGATACATATTATATATATATACAATTATATATAGTATAGATACTTATTATATATATACAATTATATATATTATAGATACTTATTATATATATACAATTATATATATTATAGATACATATTATATATATACAATTATATATAGTATAGATACATATTATACATATACAATTATATATAGTATAGATACATATTATATATATACAATTATATATAGTATAGATACTTATTATATATATACAATTATATATATTATAGATACACATATATATATATACAATTATATATATTATAGATACGTATTATATATATACAATTATATATAGTATAGATACATATTATATATATACAATTATATATATTATAGATACATATTATATATATACAATTATATATATTATAGATACTTATTATATATATACAATTATATATATTATAGATACTTATTATATATATACAATTATATATATTATAGATACTTATTATATGTATACAATTATATATATTATAGATACTTATTATATATATACAATTATATATATTATAGATACTTATTATATATATACAATTATATATATTATAGATACTTATTATATATATACAATTATATATATTATAGATACTTATTATATATATACAATTATATATATTATAGATACTTATTATAGATATACAATTATATATATTATAGATACTTATTATATATATACAATTATATATATTATAGATACATATTATATATATACAATTATATATACTTATTATATATATACAATTATATATAGTATAGATACATATTATACATATACAATTATATATAGTATAGATACATATTATACATATACAATTATATATAGTATAGATACATATTATACATACACAATTATATATATTATAGATACATATTATACATACACAATTATATATATTATAGATACTTATTATATATATACAATTATATATATTATAGATACATATTATATATACACAATTATATATAGTATAGATACTTATTATACATATACAATTATATATAGTATAGATATATATTATATATATACAATTATATATAGTATAGATACTTATTATACATATACAATTATATATATTATAGATACATATTATATATATATACAATTATATATATTATAGATACTTATTATATATATACAATTATATATAGTATAGATACATATTATATATATACAATTATATATATTATAGATACTTATTATATATATACAATTATATATAGTATAGATACATATTATATATATACAATTATATATATTATAGATACTTATTATATATATACAATTATATATAGTATAGATACTTATTATATATATACAATTATATATATTATAGATACTTATTATATATATACAATTATATATAGTATAGATACTTATTATATATATACAATTATATATATTATAGATACATATTATATATATACAATTATATATATTATAGATACATATTATATATATACAATTATATATATTATAGATACTTATTATACATATACAATTATATATAGTATAGATACATATTATATATATACAATTATATATATTATAGATACTTATTATACATATACAATTATATATAGTATAGATACATATTATATATATACAATTATATATATTATAGATACTTATTATACATATACAATTATATATAGTATAGATACATATTATATATATACAATTATATATATTATAGATACTTATTATATATATACAATTATATATAGTATAGATACATATTATATATATACAATTATATATATTATAGATACTTATATATATATACAATTATATATAGTATAGATACATATTATATATATATACAATTATATATATTATAGATACATATTATATATATACAATTATATATATTATAGATACATATTATATATATACAATTATATATATTATAGATACATATTATATATATACAATTATATATAGTATAGATACATATTATATATATATAAAATTATATATATTATAGATGCATATTATATATATATAATTATATATATTATAGATACATATTATATAAATACAATTGTATATATTATAGATACATATTATGTATAAAATTATATATATATTATATATTATAGATACATATTATATATATATAATTATATATAGTATAGATACATATTATACATATACAATTATATATAGTATAGATACTTATTATATATACACAATTATATATATTATAGATACATATATATATAATGATATATATATTATATATACATATTATATATAATAGATACATGTTATATAAATACAATTATATATAGTATAGACACATATTATATATATATTAAATTATATATATTATAGATACATATTATATATACACAATTATATATATTATAGATACATATTATACATATACAATTATATATATTATAGATGCATATTATATATATACAATTATATATATTATAGATACATATTATATATATACAATTATATATAGTATAGATATATATTATATAAATACAATTATATATAGTATAGATACGTGTTATATATATAATTATATATATTATAGATACATATATATATAATTATATATATTATAGATACATGTTAAATATATATAATTATATATATTATAGATGCATATTATATATATAATTATATATAGTATAGATACACATTATATATATATTATAGATACATATTATATATATAAAATTATATAGTATGTAATATTATAATATGTATCTATGATATATAATATATAATTTATAATATATTAAATTATATATATTATAGATACATGTTGTATATATACAATTATATATATTATAGATACATATTATATATGTATAATTATATATAATAGATACGTATTATATATAAAATACATATTATATATATATTATATATATTATCTATTATATATAATTATATATAGTATATATATGTATATAATGTAATTATATAATATATAATTATATGTTTTATATATATAATTACATACACATATTATATATATTATATATGTTATATTATATAATGGTATATTATCTCATTGTATATAATTATATAATATAACAATTAATATTATTATATTATATTTATATGAATGTTTTATTATATACATGTATTATATTATATATAATGAAATATATGTATTAATATAATAAATATAAATATAATATATCTTAAGATATATAATGAATATAAATATAATGTATCTTTATATATATATATAAATATTATCTCATTATATATATATTTATTTAGGTATGTTACAAAACGTACCTTTACCGGCGCTGCACTTCTGCCGCTCCCCGTGTGCGTGACTTTCGCGCCTTGCAGAGGGGGGCGGGCTTAAAGTGCCGTTTTTCAACAGGCAGGACAAATCGATGAATGTCGGGCGATTTGGTTGCTGAAGAAAAATCGCTCCGACATTTCATCAATGAAGGTATTTTTAAATTACTCGAAGTTATTTATTAACTAGAGTAATTTAAAAATCACCTTCAAAAGCTGTGAGCGGAGACAACCGGAAGCATTTTGCGTAGGGGAGAAAAAAAGGTAAATACTTTATTTTTATATTAAAAGTTGGTTTTTCGGCAGGCTTTAATAATATTTTTATGTTGCGAAATGGGATCTAAAAAAATGTATGAACCCCCAGTATTTTTCCTGCCGACTTCACCGCTAACCGCAACGTTCCAATCCACCGCATTCCACTAAAACCCACTCGCTAGTTGATTTAAATGGCCATTAATTTACAGGCATAAAACACTAAATTCCTTCCATTTGCCCCAGAAATTCATGAAAATTAGATTTAAAAATTATGTTATATTGTGGATTATTGTGTGAATGTTATTTGGACACTTAGGCAATTTTAAAAAAGTTTATCTTTTCTTAAGAAATTGATAGATGTTTAGATCTACTCATTGAATTTTGTAATTAGCTACAATTAGATAATTAACTAATTATATGCTTTAATTTCAGGTAATCCAAGTAAGATTGTTTAATATTTGTTTCAGAATGCTTCAATCTATAATAACTGAAAATTTCATTGAGTTCTCTTAATTTTTAAGAATGTTATGGACTTTTAACTTTTCCAGATCACAGCTTTTGAGTTAAGTCAATTGAAAGGCAATGGGGAGCAAGATGCTAATTTCCGAGTATGAAAATGGCCATAACTTTCTTAATACTGAAGATATGAAAGTGAATTAGGTGTCAAATTAAACTTCTTTTTATGCTTTATCTGATGGGATAAATTGCAGACTTGATTTTAAAAATCTCAAAATTTTGTAACATTGCTAATTTATTATTATATATAATGAGATAAAATATAAATTATAAATATATATATATTATGTATTAATTATATTTATGTTTTCACATTATTTTAATATATATAATATATATAATATATAATATATATATAAAATAAATATAATACATCATAATATATATAGTATAAATAATATATAAATATATAATGTGTAAATATAAATGCATATAAATAGAATGTGAAAATATAAATATAATTGATATAATTGATATAAACATAAATAATATAATATATCATAATATATATATAATAAATATAATGTGAAAATATATTATATATGTCACTCCCACACATGGGGGCTAGTCTGGGTCTCGACCCAAAACGTCGCCTATCTCCTTCGCCCCTTAGATGCTGCTGCACCCGCTGAGTTTCTCCAGCTTTTTGTGTAACCATGAAGGCTTCAAGATGGACTACAACTACCGGCGGGCACAGCGCGGTTCAGGGTCACCCACCCACACACACATAGAGGCTTCATGTTGGACTACAACTACCGGCGGGCACAGCATGGTTCAGGGTCACCCACCCACACACATAGAGGCTTCATGTTGGACTACAACTACCGGCGGGCACAGCATGGTTCAGGGTTACCCACCCACACACATAGAGGCTTCATGTTGGACTACAACTACAGGCGGGCACAGCACGGTTCAGGGTCACTGTCCCACACACACATGGAGGCTTCATGTTGGACTACAACTACCGGCGGGCACAGCGCGGTTCAGGGTCACCCACCCACACACACATAGAGGCTTCATGTTGGACTACAACCACCGGCGGGCACAGCATGGTTCAGGGTTACCCACCCACACACATAGAGGCTTCATGTTGGACTACAACTACCGGCGGGCACAGCATGGTTCAGGGTCACCCACCCACACACACATAGAGGCTTCATGTTGGACTACAACTACCGGCGGGCACAGCATGGTTCAGGGTCACTGTCCCACACACACATGGAGGCTTCATGTTGGACTACAACTACCGGCGGGCACAGCATGGTTCAGGGTCACTGTCCCACACACACATGGAGGCTTCATGTTGGACTACAACTACCGGCGGGCACAGCGCGGTTCAGGGTCACCCACCCACACACACACACATAGAGGCTTCATGTTGGACTACAACTACCGGCGGGCACAGCATGGTTCAGGGTCACTGTCCCACACACACATGGAGGCTTCATGTTGGACTACGACTACCGGCGGGCACAGCATGGTTCAGGGTTACCCACCCACACACATAGAGGCTTCATGTTGGACTACAACTACCGGCGGGCACAGCATGGTTCAGGGTCACCCACCCACACACATGGAGGCTTCATGTTGGACTACAACTCCCGGCAGGCACAGCGCGGTTCAGGGTCACCCACCCACACACACATAGAGGCTTCAAAATGGACTACAACTACCGGCGGGCACAGCATGGTTCAGGGTCACTGTCCCACACACACATGGAGGCTTCATGTTGGACTACAACTACCGGCGGGCACAGCGCGGTTCAGGGTCACCCACCCACACACACACACATAGAGGCTTCATGTTGGACTACAACTACCGGCGGGCACAGCATGGTTCAGGGTCACTGTCCCACACACACATGGAGGCTTCATGTTGGACTACGACTACCGGCGGGCACAGCATGGTTCAGGGTTACCCACCCACACACATAGAGGCTTCATGTTGGACTACAACTACCGGCGGGCACAGCATGGTTCAGGGTCACCCACCCACACACATGGAGGCTTCATGTTGGACTACAACTCCCGGCAGGCACAGCGCGGTTCAGGGTCACCCACCCACACACACATAGAGGCTTCAAAATGGACTACAACTACCGGCGGGCACAGCATGGTTCAGGGTCACTGTCCCACACACACATGGAGGCTTCATGTTGGACTACGACTACCGGCGGGCACAGCATGGTTCAGGGTTACCCACCCACACACATAGAGGCTTCATGTTGGACTACAACTACCGGCGGGCACAGCATGGTTCAGGGTCACCCACCCACACACATGGAGGCTTCATGTTGGACTACAACTCCCGGCAGGCACAGCGCGGTTCAGGGTCACCCACCCACACACACATAGAGGCTTCAAAATGGACTACAACTACCGGCGGGCACAGCATGGTTCAGGGTCACTGTCCCACACACACATGGAGGCTTCATGTTGGACTACAACTACCGGCGGGCACAGCGCGGTTCAGGGTCACCCACCCACACACACACACATAGAGGCTTCATGTTGGACTACAACTACCGGCGGGCACAGCATGGTTCAGGGTCACTGTCCCACACACACATGGAGGCTTCATGTTGGACTACGACTACCGGCGGGCACAGCATGGTTCAGGGTTACCCACCCACACACATAGAGGCTTCATGTTGGACTACAACTACCGGCGGGCACAGCATGGTTCAGGGTCACCCACCCACACACATGGAGGCTTCATGTTGGACTACAACTCCCGGCAGGCACAGCGCGGTTCAGGGTCACCCACCCACACACACATAGAGGCTTCAAAATGGACTACAACTACCGGCGGGCACAGCATGGTTCAGGGTCACTGTCCCACACACACATGGAGGCTTCATGTTGGACTACGACTACCGGCGGGCACAGCATGGTTCAGGGTTACCCACCCACACACATAGAGGCTTCATGTTGGACTACAACTACCAGCGGGCACAGCATGGTTCAGGGTCACCCACCCACACACATGGAGGCTTCATGTTGGACTACAACTCCCGGCAGGCACAGCGCGGTTCAGGGTCACCCACCCACACACACATAGAGGCTTCAAAATGGACTACAACTACCGGCGGGCACAGCATGGTTCAGGGTCACTGTCCCACACACACATGGAGGCTTCATGTTGGACTACAACTACCGGCGGGCACAGCACGGTTCAGGGCCATAGAGGCTTCATGTTGTATATTATATATATATTATATAAATGCAATTATATATATTATAGATACATATTATATAAATACAATTTATTATAGATACATGTTATAAATATACAATTATATATATTATAGATACATATTATATAAATACAATTATATATATTATAGATACATATATAAATAAAATTATATATATTATAGATATATTATATAAATAAGATTATATATATTATAGATACATATTATATATATATAATTATATATAGCATATATGTGTATATGTTATATATATTATATATATTATATATGAAATGTTATATTATATAATATATAATGGTATATTATCTCGTTATATATCATTATATAATATGACATTTAATATTATTATATTATTTATATATTATTATATTTATATGGCTGTTTCATTATATACATGTATTATATTATATATAATCGGGTGGCCGCGGAGGAGGAGGAGGAGGAGGCGGTGGCGGTCCCGCTCCTGCTCCGCCGCCATCTTGTCTTGTGGGTGAGTGACTGACGGGGGACGGGGGCTCGTCGAGCGGGGCACGCCGGGAGGTGTAGTTCCCGCTTCCGTCCGTGCCCAGCCAGCGGGAGGCCGGGGGGACTACAACTCCCAGCGGGCGCTGCGCGGGGGGGGCGGCGGGGCGTGGACGCGGACATGGGGGGGGGGGGGGACCCTGACGTCCACAGTGGACTACAACTCCCGGCGGGCACAGCGCGGCCCAGGGTCACTCACACAGAGAGGCTTCATGTTGGATAATATTATATATATATATACAATATATAATTACAATTATATATAGTATAGATACATATATATATATATATAATTGTATATATATATTATATATACATATTATATATATAAAAAAATTATATATATATATTATAGATACATATTATAAATATAAAATTATATATATTATAGATACATATCATATATATAAAATTATATATCTCTCTAGAATTTAGGAGATTGAGAGGGGATCTTATAGAAACTTACAAGATTCTTAAGGGGTTGGACAGGCTAGATTGTTCCCGATGGCAGGAAGATTGTTCCCGATGTTGGGGAGGTCCAGGACAAGGGGTCACAGCTTAAGGATAAGGGGGAAATCCTTTAGGACCGAGATGAGAAGGACTTTTTCCACACAGAGAGTGGTGGGTCTCTGGAACTCTCTGCCACAGAGGGTAGTTGAGACCAGTTCATTGGATATATTTAAGAGGGAGTTAGATGTGGCCCTTGTGGCTAAGGGGATCAGGGGGTATGGAGAGAAGGCAGGTACGGGATACTGAGTTGGATGATCAGCCGTGATCATATTGAATGGCGGTGCAGGCTCGAAGGGCCGAATGGCCTACTCCTGCACCTAATTTCTATGTTTCTATGTTTCTATATATAGTATAGATACATATTATATATATAAAATTATATATAGAATAGATTCATATTATATATATATAACATTATATATAGTATAGAATCATATTATATATATAAAATTATATATAGTATAGATACATATTATATATATAAAATTATATATAGAATAGATACACGTTATATATATTTAACATTATATATAGTATAGATACATATTCTATATATATATATATAATTATATATAGTATAGATACATATTATATATATAACATTGTATACAAATATAATTTTATATATATGATATGTATCTATAATATATATAATTATGTATATTATATTTTTATATAATTTTATATAATTTATATATATTATATTTTACATTATATATATTATATATACAAATTATATAAAATTATATATATATATTATATACATAATTATATATATTATAGATACATATCATATATATAAAATTATATATATTATAAATACATATTATATATATAAAATTATATATATTATAAATACATATTATATATATAAAATTATATATATTATAGATACATATTATATATATAAAATTATATATATTATAGATACATATTATATATATAAAATTATATATAGAATAGATACACGTTATATATATTTAACATTATATATAGTATAGATACATATTATATATATAAAATTATATATAGTATAGATACATATTATATATATAAAATTATATATAGTATAGATACATATTATATATATAAAATTATATATAGAATAGATACACGTTATATATATAACAATATATATAGTATAGATACATATATATATATATAATTATATATAGTATAGATACATATTATATATATAACATTATATATATTATATATACAAATTATATAAAATTATATATATATATTATATACATAATTATATATATTATAGATACATATCATATATATAAAATTATATATATTATAAATACATATTATATATATAAAATTATATATAGTATAGATACATATTATATATATACAATTATATATAGTATAGATACATATTATATATATAAAATTATATATAGAATAGATACACGTTATATATATAACAATATATATAGTATAGATACATATATATATATATATAATTATATATAGTATAGATACATATTATATATATAACATTATATATATTATATATACAAATTATATAAAATTATATATATATATTATATACATAATTATATATATTATAGATACATATCATATATATAAAATTATATATATTATAAATACATATTATATATATAAAATTATATATAGTATAGATACATATTATATATATACAATTATATATAGTATAGATACATATTATATACATACAATTATATATATTATAGATACATATTATATATATACAATGATATATATTATAGATATATATATTATAAATATATATGTATAATTATATATAATATATGTATATGTTATATATATAATTATATTATATATATTATATATGAAATGATATATTATATAATATATAATGGTATATTATCTCATTATATATAATTATATAATATAACATTTAATATTCTTATATTATGTATATATTATTATATTTATATGAATGTTTTATTATATACATGTATTATATTATATATAATGATATATATATAAATATAAAGATATATTTATACATATAAATACATAAATATAATAAATAATGTGAAAATATAAAATAAATATAATACATCATAATATATATATTATAAACAATAAATATAAATATAATGTGAAAATATAAATATAATACATCATAATATATATAATATATATATAAAATAAATATAATGTGAAAATATAAATAAGTATAATATAAATAATATAATAATAACAATATAATATAGATTTTTATAATATATAATATAATATATATATAATAATAACTATAAGTAATTATAATATAAACCAGCACGAGGAGGCGGCCCACGTCATGTCCGTCTCCGTCGCTCTCCGCCGTCTTCTTCCTCGGGCGGTGGTGGCGATGGCGATCCCGCTTGGTCTCCCTCTTCGCCGCCATCTTGTGTGTGGGGCGCGGGGCACGCCGGGAGGTGTAGTCCCCGCTTCCGTCCGTGCCCAGCCAGCGGGAGACCGGGGGGACTACAACTCCCGGCGGGCGCTGCGCGGGGGGTGGCGGCTGGGCACGGACGCGGGGGGGGGGGGGAGGAGGCTGACGTACACGGCGGACTACAACTCCCGGCAGGCACAGCACGGCTCAGGGTCACTCACACATAGAGGCTTCATGTTGGACTACAACTACCGGTGGGCACAGCACGGTTCAGGGTCACTCACACACATAGACACACACAGACACCTATAAATGATAATGTTATTATATATATGTATTATATTATATATAAACATTATACATCATAATATATATATAATATAATGTGGAAATATAAATACATATAAATATAATACATCATTATATAAGTATTAATACACATATATTATTATATATTATACACAATAATCTAGCAATATTACAAAATGTTGAGATTTTAAAAATCAAGTCTGCAATTTATCCCATCAGATAAAGCATAAAAAGAAGTTTAATTTGACACCTAATTCACTTTCATATCTTCAGTATTAAGAAAGTTATGGCCATTTTCATACTCGGAAATGAGCATCTTGTTCCCCATTGCCTTTCAATTGACTTAGCTCAAAAGCTGTGATCTGGAACAGTTAAAAGCCCATAACTTTCTTAAAAATTAAGAGAACTCAATGAAATTTCCAGTTATTATAGATTGAAGCATTCTGAAACAAATATGAAACAATCTTACTTGGATGACCTGAAATTAAAGCATATAATTAGTTAATCTAATTGTAGCTAATTACAAAATTCAATGAGTAGATCTAAACATCTATCCATTTCTTAAGAAAATATAAACTTGTTTTAAATTGCCTAAGTGTCCAAATAACATTCACACAATAATCCACAATATAACATAATTTTTAAATCTAATTTTCATGAATTTCTGGGCCAAATGGAAGGAATTTAGTGTTACACAAAAAGCTGGAGAAACTCAGCGGGTGCAGCAGCATCTAAGGAGTGAAGGAGATAGGCGACGTTTCGGGTCGAGACCCTTCTTCAGACTGGTCAGGGATCATGGAAACGAGAGATATAAACAGTGATATGGAGTGTTTACTGCCTGTAAATTAATGGCCATTTAAATCAACTAGCGAGTGGGTTTTAGTGGAATGCGGTGGATTAGAACGTTGCGGTTATCGGTGAAGTCGGGAGGAAAAATACTGTTGGTTCATACATTTTTTTGGACCCCATTTCGCAACATGAAAATATGATTAAAGCCTCCATAAAAAAACAACTTTTAATATAAAAATAAACTATTTACCTTTTTTTCTCCCCTACGCAAAATCCTTCCGGTTGTCGGCGCTCACGGCTTTTGACGGTGATTTTTAAATTACTCTAGTTAATAAATAATCTAGAGTAATTTAAAAATACCACCATTCATTAAATGTCGGAGCGATTTTTCTTCCGCAACGAAATCGCCCGACATTCATCGATTATCCAGGCCTGTGGAAAAACGGCACTTTAAGCCCGCCCCCCTCTGCAAGGCGCGAAAGTCGCGCACACGGGGAACGGCAGAAGTGCAGCGCCGCTAAAGGTAAGTTTTGTAACATACCTACACACAGACATCTATAAATGATAATGTTATTATATATATGTATTATATTATATATAAACATTATACATCATAATATATATATAATATATATAATATACCTTAATATAAATATAATGTTTCTTAATATATATATATATAGTGAATATAAATATAATATATCTTAATATATATATATATATTATATATATTATTAAGATATATTATATTATATATATATTAAGATATATTATATTATATTTATTATATTTATATATATAATATTAATTATATTATACATTTATATTTTCACGTTATTTATTATATTTATATTTATTATAATATATATATTAAGATATAGAAACATAGAAATTAGGTGCAGGAATAGGCCATTCGGCCCTTCGAGCCTGCACCGCCATTCAATATGATCACGGCTGATCATCCAACTCAGTATCCCGTACCTGCCTTCTCTCCATACCCCCTGATCCCCTTAGCCACAAGGGCCACATCTAACTCCCTCTTAAATATAGCCAATGAACTGGCCTCAACTACCCTCTGTGGCAGAGAATTCCAGAGACTCACCACTCTCTGTGTAAAGAATGTTTTCCTCATTTCGGTCCTAAAGGAATTCCCCCTTATCCTTAGACTGTGACCCCTTGTTCTGGACTCCCCCAACATCGGGAACAATCTTCCAGCATCTAGCTTGTCCAACCCCTTAAGAATTTTGTAAGTTTCTATAAGATCCCCCCTCAATCTTCTAAATTCCAGCGAGTATCCCGTACCTGCCTTCTCTCCATACCCCCTGATCCCCTTAGCCACAAGGGCCACATCTAACTCCCTCTTAAATATAGCCAATGAACTGGCCTCAACTACCCTCTGTGGCAGAGAGTTCCAGAGACTCACCACTCTCTGTGTAAAGAATGTTTTCCTCATTTCGGTCCTAAAGGAATTCCCCCTTATCCTTAGACTGTGACCCCTTGTTCTGGACTCCCCCAACATCGGGAACAATCTTCCTGCATCTAGCTTGTCCAACCCCTTAAGAATTTTGTAAGTTTCTATAAGATCCCCCCTCAATCTTCTAAATTCCAGCGAGTATCCCGTACCTGCCTTCTCTCCATACCCCCTGATCCCCTTAGCCACAAGGGCCACATCTAACTCCCTCTTAAATATAGCCAATGAACTGGCCTCAACTACCCTCTGTGGCAGAGTTCCAGAGACCCACCACATATATTGTATTTATATTGATTAAATATATATATTAAGGTTCATTATATATATATTCTCTCTGCTGCCCTCGGGGAAAAAGATATCGCAGCATAAGGAGCAGAACATCGAGGTTCTGCAACAGCTTCTTCCCACGAGCCATCAGACTCCTGAATGCCATGTAATGGGGTTGCCACCGTTGTCTATTTATCCTTTTATCCATGTTTATCCTTCGGTTAATTTATCGTGTTGCACGTGGAGCCAAATGCAACGTCATTCCGTTTGCAACTGCATCTATCGATGTATTTCTAAATGACAATAAAGTTTGTTTAACTTTTGACTTTGACTTGATATTAAGATATATTATATATATATAAATTACATTATACTTATTTGTATTTTAACATTATTTATTATATTTATATTTTGTATTACATATATTACGGTTACGTGACTTTTCAGGTCGAGCCCTTATTCAGACTTGTTCTTATATTTTTCACTTACTTTTTGCCAGATTAATAGGAATCTGCTTGCCTTTCTGAATCTTTGGCCGTGTTGGTTATTTAGATCTAAAGTGGAAGCTGATTTCTGGAAATACTGGTTTAGTGATAATTTTTCAAAATTCCTTAGATTCTGGAGTAGTTCCTGAGGATTGGAGGGTAGCTAATGTAACCCCACTTTTTAAAAAAGGAGGGAGAGAGAAAGCGGGGAATTACAGACCAGTTAGTCTAACATCGGTAGTGGGGAAACTGCTAGAGTCAGTTATTAAAGATGGGATAGCAGCGCATTTGGAAAGTGGTGATATCATTGGACAAAGTCAGCATGGATTTACGAAAGGTAAATCATGTCTGACAAATCTGATAGAATTTTTCGAGGATGTAACTAGTAGAGTGGATAAGGGAGAACCAGTGGATGTGTTATATCTAGACTTTCAGAAGGCTTTCGACAAGGTCCCGCATAAGAGATTAGCATACAAACTTAAAGCACACGGTATTGGGGGTTCAGTATTGATGTGGATAGAGAACTGGCTGGCAGACAGGAGGCAAAGGGTAGGAGTAAACGGGTCCTTTTCAGAATGGCAGGCAGTGACTAGTGGGGTGCCGCAAGGCTCAGTGCTGGGACCCCAGCTATTTACAATATATATTAATGATTTGGACGAGGGAATTCAATGCAACATCTCCAAATTTGCAGATGATACCAAGCTGGGGGGTATAGTTAGGTGTGAGGAGGATGCTTGGAGGCTGCAGGGTGATTTGGATAGGCTGAGTGAATGGGCAGATGCATGGCAGATGCAGTACAATGTGGATAAATGTGAGGTTATCCACTTTGGTGGCAAAAACATGAGGGTAGACTATTATCTGAATGGTGGCAGATTAGGTAAGGGGGAGATGCAACGAGACCTGGGTGTCATGGTACACCAGTCATTGAAAGTAGGCATGCAGGTGCAGCAGGCAGTGAAGAAAGCAAATGGTATGTTAGCATTCATAGCGAAAGGATTTGAGTATAGGAGCAGGGAGGTTCTACTGCAGTTATACAGGGTTTTGGTGAGGCCACACCTGGAGTACTGCGTACAGTTTTGGTCTCCAAATCTGAGGAAAGACATCCTTGCCATAGAGGGGGTACAGAGAAGATTCACCAGACTGATTCCTGGGATGTCAGGACTTTCATATGAGGAAAGATTGGATAGACTCGGTTTGTACTCGATGGAATTTAGAAGATTGAGGGGGGATCTTATAGAAACCTACAAAATTCTTAAGGGGTTGGACAAGCTAGATGCTGGAAGATTGTTCCCGATGTTGGGGGAGTCCAGAACAAGGGGTCACAGTCTAAGGATAAGGGGGAATTCCTTTAGGACCGAAATGAGGAAAACATTCTTTACACAGAGAGTGGTGAGTCTCTGGAATTCTCTGCCACAGAAGGTAGTTGAGGCCAGTTCATTGGCTATATTTAAGAGGGCGTTAGATGTGGCACTTGTGGCTAAAGGGATCAGGGGGTATGGAGAGAAGGCAGGTACGGGATACTGAGTTGGATGATCAGCCATGATCACATTGAATGGCGGTGCAGGCTCGAAGGGCCGAATGGCCTACTCCTGCACCTATTTTCTATGTTTCTATGTTTCTATGTGAACAAAAACGCCCAAAGAATATTCCGACAACTACTCATCGCCAATGTCCGTGCTCTTTTATGCACGCTATCAAACCCTGTGTTTCATTGCATTTCCTACACTGTCTTAAAAAAAAACTATTGGTGTAGCGGCTGGTTGGCTCGATAACCGCCCTTTAAAAATGCAAAATCAAATTTCCCCTTTGCATTTCTCCTGATATTCTGCGAGCCCAGGTGCACCAAAACCTCACCTGAATCGTGCAAATGAAGAACTCCTCTGCAAATGAAACGCTTCATCGTTTTTTTTAAGTTAGATGTGGGTTAGATGTGGCCCTTGTGGCTAAGGGGATCAGAGGGTATGGAGAGAAGGCAGGTACGGGATACTGAGTTGGATGATCAGCCATGATCATATAGAATGGCGGTGCAGGCTCGAAGGGCCGAATGGCCTACTCCTGCACCTATTGTCTATGTTTCTATATATTAAGATATATTAATATATTGAATATATATATATCATTTTAAAGACCTCTATATAAATATAAATATAAATATAATATATCTTTATATATATATATAAATATGATAAATATAAATATAATATATCTTAATACATATATATTAAGATATATTATATTTATAAAATATTCTTAAACTATATATATATAATGAATATAAATATAATATATCTTTATATTCTTATATTCTTAAACTATATATATATAATGAATATAAATATAATATATCTTTATATATATATATAGAGAGAGGGTACAGAGGAGATTTACTAGAATGTTGCCTGGGTTTCAACAGCTAAGTTACAGAGATAGGTTGAATAAGTTAGGTCTTTATTCTCTGGAGCGCAGAAGGTTAAGGGGGGACTTGATAGAGGTCTTTAAAATGATGAGAGGGATAGACAGAGTTGATGTGGACAAGCTTTTCCCTTTGAGAATAGGGAAGATTCAAACAAGAGGACATGACTTTAGAATTAAGGGACAGAAGTTTAGGGGTAACATGAGGGGGAACTTCTTTACTCAGAGAGTGGTGGCTGTGTGGAATGTGCTTCCAGTGGAAGTGGTGGCGGCAGGTTCGTTGGTATCATTTAAAAATAAATTGGATAGGCATATGGATGAGAAGGGTATGGAGGGTTATGGTATGAGTGCAGGTAGATGGGACTAGGGGAAAATAAATGGTCGGCACGGACTGGAAGGGCCGAGAAGGCCTGTTTCCGTGCTGTAATTGTTATATGGTTATATGGGTATATATATTATATTTATAAAATATTCTTAAACTATATATATATAATGAATATAAATATAATATATCTTTATATATATATATAAATATGATAAATATAATATATCTTAATACATATATATTAAGATATATTATATTTATAAAATATGTATTAAGATATATTATATTTATATTTATCATATTTATATATATATATAAAGATATATTATATTTATATTCATATATATTAAGATATATTATATTTATAAAATATGTATTAAGATATATTATATTTATATTTATCATATTTATATATATTAAGATCTATTATATTTATAAAATATGTATTAAGATATATTATATTTATATTTATCATATTTATATATATTAAGATCTATTATATTTATAAAATATGTATTAAGATATATTATATTTATATTTATCATATTTATATATATTAAGATCTATTATATTTATAAAATATGTATTAAGATATATTATATTTATATTTATCATATTTATATATATAAAGATATATTATATGTATGAATATAACTATAATATGTCTTAATATATAATGTTTATATCTTTATATATATATAAATATGATAAATATAAATATATCTTAATACATATATAAAGATATAAACATTATATTATATATTATAAACATTATACACCATAATATATATATATAATATAATGTATAAATATAATATATCTTAATATATATATAATATAAATATAATATATATAATACAATACATATTAAGATATATTATATTTATATTCATTATATATATACATTAAGATATATTATATTTATTATATATTATATCTATATGTATATAACCATATGACAATTACAGCACGGAAACAGGCCATCTCGGCCCTTCAAGTCCGTGCCGAACAACTTTTTTCCCTTAGTCCCACCTGCCTGCACTCATACCATAACCCTCCATACCCTTCTCATCCATATGCCTATCCAATTTATTTTTAAATGATGCCAACGAACCTGCCGCCCCCGCCACCACTTCCACTGGAAGCTCATTCCACACCGCTACCACTCTCTGAGTAAAGAAGTTCCCCCTCATGTTACCCCTAAACCTCTGTCCCTTAATTCTAAAGTCATGTCCTCGTGTTTGAATCTTCCCTATTCTCAAAGGGAAAAGCTTGTCCTGGACCTCCCCAACATCGGGAACAATCTTTCTGCCATCGGGAACAATCTAGCCTGTCCAACCCCTTAAGAATTTTGTAAGTTTCTATAAGATCCACTCTCAATCTCCTAAATTCTAGAGAGTGTAAACCGAGTCTATGCAGTCTTTGTTCATATGACAGTCCTGACATCCCAGGAATCAGTCTGGTGAACCTTCTCTGCACTCCCTCTATGGCAATGATGTCCTTCCTCAGATTTGGAGACCAGAACTGTACGCAATACTCCAGGTGTGGTCTCACCAAGACCCTGTACATCCCAGGAATCAGTCTGGTGAACCTTCTCTGCACTCCCTCTATGGCAATAATGTCCTTCCTCAGATTTGGAGACCAGAACTGTACGCAATACTCCAGGTGTGGCCTCACCAAGACCCTGTACATCCCAGGAATCAGTCTGGTGAACCTTCTCTGCACTCCCTCTATGGCAATAATGTCCTTCCTCAAATTTGGAGACCAGAACTGTACGCAATACTCCAGGTGTGGCCTCACCAAGACCCTGTACATCCCAGGAATCAGTCTGGTGAACCTTCTCTGCACTCCCTCTATGGCAAGAATGTCCTTCCTCAAATTTGGAGACCAGAACTGTACGCAATACTCCAGGTGTGGCCTCACCAAGACCCTGTACATCCCAGGAATCAGTCTGGTGAACCTTCTCTGCACTCCCTCTATGGCAAGAATGTCCTTCCTCAGATTTGGAGACCAGAACTGTACGCAGTACTCCAGGTGTGGCCTCACCAAGACCCTGTACATCCCAGGAATCAGTCTGGTGAACCTTCTCTGCACTCCCTCTATGGCAATGATGTCCTTCCTCAGATTTGGAGACCAGAACTGTACGCAATACTCCAGGTGTGGCCTCACCAAGACCCTGTACATCCCAGGAATGAGTCTGGTGAACCTTCTCTGCACTCCCTCTATGGCAAGAATGTCCTTCCTCAGATTTGGAGACCAGAACTGTACGCAATACTCCAGGTGTGGCCTCACCAAGACCCTGTACATCCCAGGAATCAGTCTGGTGAACCTTCTCTGCACTCCCTCTATGGCAATAATGTCCTTCCTCAAATTTGGAGACCAGAACTGTACGCAATACTCCAGGTGTGGTCTCACCAAGACCCTGTACAACTGAAGTAGAACCTCCCTGCTCCTATACTCAAATCCTTTTGCTATGAAAGCTAACATACCATTCGCTTTCTTCACTTCTTCACTTCACTGGATTGAGGTCTTTAAAATGATGAAAGGGATAGACAGAGTTGATGTGGACAAGCTTTTCCCATTGAGAGTAGGGAAGATTCAAACAAGAGGGCATGACATGAGAATTAAGGGACAGAGGTTTAGGGGGAACATGAGGGGGAACTTCTTTACTCAGAGAGTGGTAGCTGTGTGGAATGATCTTCCAGCAGAAGTGGTGGAGGCAGGATCGATTTTAACATTGAAAAGTAAAGTGGATAGGTATATGGACGGGAAGGGAATGGAGGGGTATGGTCTGAGTGCAGGTAGATGGGACTAGGGGAAAATAAATGGTCGGCACGGACTGGAAGGGCCGAGAAGGCCTGTTTCCGTGCTGTAATTGTTATATGGTTATATATATATATATAGATATAATATATAATAAATATAATATATCTTAATGTGTATTGTATTATATATATTATATTTATTATATATATATTAAGATATATTATATTTATATGGTGTACAATTTTGGTCGCCCAAATATAGGAAGGATGTCAACAAAATAGAGAGGGTGCAGAGGAGATTTACTAGAATGTTGCCTGGGTTTCAACAGCTAAGTTACAGAGAAAGGTTGAACAAGTTAGGTCTTTATTCTCTGGAGCGCAGAAGGTTAAGGGGGGACTTGATAGAGGTCTTTAAAATGATGAGAGGGATAGACAGAGTTGATGTGGACAAGCTTTTCCCATTGAGGGTAGGGAAGATTCAAACAAGAGGACATCAGAGTCCGTGAGTCTATTTTCAAAGTCTACAGAGAGATTTGGGCCATTTGGAAGAGTGGGCTGAAAGTTGGCAGATGGAGTTTAATGCTGATGAGTGTGAGGTGCTACATCTTGGCCGGACAAATCAAAATAGGACGTACATGGATTAGCTTTTCCCATTGAGGGTAGGGAAGATTCAAACAAGAGGGCATGACATGAGAATTAAGGGACAGAGGTTTAGGGGTAACATGAGGGGGAACTTCTTTACTCAGAGAGTGGTGGCTGTGTGGAATGATCTTCCAGCAGAAGTGGTGGAGGCAGGATCGATTTTAACATTTAAAAGTAAAGTGGATAGGTATATGGACGGGAAGGGAATGGAGGGGTATGGTCTGAGTGCAGGCAGGTGGGACTAGGGGAAAATAAATGGTCGGCACGGACTGGAAGGGCCGAGAAGGCCTGTTTCCGTGCTGTAATTGTTATATGGTTATATATATATATATATATATAGATATAATATATAATAAATATAATATATCTTAATATGTATTGTATTATATATATTATATATATTATATATATATTAAGATATATTATATTTATACATTATATTATATATATATATTATGGTGTATAATGTTTATAATATATAATATAATGTTTATATCTTTATATATGTATTAAGATATATTTATATTTATCATATTTATATATATATAAAGATAATATAATATATAATGTTTATATCTTTATATATATATAAATATGATAAATATAAATATATCTTAATACATATATAAAGATATAAACATTATATATTAAGACATATTATAGTTATATTCATACATATAATATATCTTAATATATATAAATATGATAAATATAAATATAATATATCTTAATACCAATTTTATAAATATAATATATCTTAATATATATAAATATGATAAATATAAATATAATATATCTTAATACCAATTTTATAAATATAATATATCTTAATATATATAAATATGATAAATATAAATATAATATATCTTAATACATATTTTATAAATATAATATATCTTAATATATATAAATATGATAAATATAAATATAATATATCTTAATACATATTTTATAAATATAATATATCTTAATATATATGTATTAAGATATTATATTTATATTTATCATATATATATATATATAAAGATATATTATATTTATATTCATTATATATATAGTTTAAGAATATTTTATAAATATAATATATATACCCATATAACCATATAACAATTACAGCACGGAAACAGGCCTTCTCGGCCCTTCAAGTCCGTGCCGACCATTTATTTTCCCCTAGTCCCACCTGCCTGCACTCATACCATAACCCTCCATACCCTTCTCATCCATATGCCTATCCAATTTATTTTTAAATGATACCAACGAACCTGCCGCCACCACTTCCACTGGAAGCTCATTCCACACAGCTACCACTCTCTGAGTAAAGAAGTTCCCCCTCATGTTACCCCTAAACCTCTGTCCCTTAATTCTAAAGTCATGTCCTCGTGTTTGAATCTTCCCTATTCTCAAAGGGAAAAGCTTGTCCACATCAACTCTGTCTATCCCTCTCATCATTTTAAAGACCTCTATATAAATATAAATATAAATATAATATATCTTTATATATATATAAATATGATAAATATAATATATCTTAATACATATATATTAAGATATATTATATTTATAAAATATTCTTAAACTATATATATATATATATATATATATAGAGAGAGAGAGAGAGAGAGAGAGAGAGAGAGAGGGTACAGAGGAGATTTACTAGAATGTTGCCTGGGTTTCAACAGCTAAGTTACAGAGATATGTTGAATAAGTTAGGTCTTTATTCTCTGGAGCGCAGAAGGTTAAGGGGGGACTTGATAGAGGTCTTTAAAATGATGAGAGGGATAGACAGAGTTGACGTGGACAAGCTTTTCCCATTGAGAATAGGGAAGATTCAAACAAGAGGACATGACTTTAGAATTAAGGGACAGAAGTTTAGGGGTAACATGAGGGGGAACTTCTTTACTCAGAGAGTGGTAGTGTTGTGGAATGAGCTTCCAGTGGAAGTGGTGGCGGCAGGTTCGTTGGTATCATTTAAAAATAAATTGGATAGGCATATGGATGAGAAGGGTATGGAGGGTTATGGTGTGAGTGCAGGCAGGTGGGACTAAGGGAACAAAGTTGTTCGGCACGGACTTGAAGGGCCGAGATGGCCTGTTTCCGTGCTGTAATTGTTATATGGTTATATGTATGTTATATTTATAAAATATTCTTAAACTATATATATATAATGAATATAAATATAATATATCTTTATATATATATATAAATATGATAAATATAAATATAATATATCTTAATACATATATATTAAGATATATTATATTTAAAAAATATGTATTAAGATATATTATATTTATATTTATCATATTAATATATATTAAGATATATTATATTTAAAAAATATGTATTAAGATATATTATATTTATATTTATCATATTAATATATATTAAGATATATTATATTTATAAAATTGGTATTAAGATATATTATATTTATATTTATCATATTAATATATATAAAGATATATTATATTTATAAAATTGGTATTAAGATATATTATATTTATATTTATCATATTAATATATATAAAGATATATTATATGTATGAATATAACTATAATATGTCTTAATATATAATGTTTATATCTTTATATATGTATTAAGATATATTTATATTTATCATATTTATATATATATAAAGATATAAACATTATATTATATATTATAAACATTATACACCATAATATATATATATAATATAATGTATAAATATAATATATCTTCATATATATATATAATAAATATAATATATATAATACAATACATATTAAGATATATTATATTTATTATATATTATATCTATATATATATATATATATATAACCATATAACAATTACAGCACGGAAACAGGCCTTCTCGGCCCTTCCAGTCCGTGCCAGCCATTTATTTTCCCCTAGTCCCATCTACCTGCACTCAGACCATACCCCTCCATTCCCTTCCCGTCCATATACCTATCCACTTTACTTTTCAATGTTAAAATCGATCCTGCCTCCACCACTTCCACTGGAAGATCATTCCACACAGCCACCACTCTCTGAGTAAAGAAGTTCCCCCTCATGTTACCCCTAAACCTCTGTCCCTTAATTCTCATGTCATGCCCTCTTGTTTGAATCTTCCCTACCCTCAATGGGAAAAGCTAATCCATGTACGTCCTATTTTGATTTGTCCGGCCAAGATGTAGCACCTCACACTTATCAGCATTAATCTCCATCTGCCAACTTTCAGCCCACTCTTCCAAATGGCCCAAATCTCTCTGTAGACTTTGAAAATAGACTCACGGACTCTGATGTCCTCGTGTTTGAATCTTCCCTACCCTCAATGGGAAAAGCTTATCCACGTCAACTCTGTCTATCCCTCTCATCGTTTTAAAGACCTCAATCAAGTCCCCCCTTAACCTTCTGCGCTCCACAGAATAAAGACCTAACTTGTTCAACCTTTCTCTGTAACTTAGTTGCTGGAACCCAGGCAACATTCTAGTAAATCTCCTCTGTACCCTCTCTATTTTGTTGACATCCTTCCTATAATTGGGCGACCAAAATTGTACACCATATAATTATACATTATATATAATATAATGTATAAATATAATATATCTTAATATATATATAATATATATAATACAATACATATTAAGATATATTATATATATATACATTAAGATATATTATATTTATTATATCTATATATATATATATATATATATATAACCATATACCAATTACAGCACGGAAACAGGCCTTCTTGGCCCTTCCAGTCCGTGCCGACCATTTATTTTCCCCTAGTCCCATCTACCTGCACTCAGACCATACCCCTCCATTCCCTTCCCGTCCATATACCTATCCACTTTACTTTTAAATGTTAAAATCGATCCTGCCTCCACCACTTCCACTGGAAGATCATTCCACACAGCTACCACTCTCTGAGTAAAGAAGTTCCCCCTCATGTTCCCCCTAAACCTCTGTCCCTTAATTCTCATGTCATGCCCTCTTGTTTGAATCTTCCCTACCCTCAATGGGAAAAGCTTGTCCACATCAACTCTGTCTATCCCTTTCATCATTTTAAACACCTCAATCCAGTGAAGTGAAGAAGTGAAGAAAGCGAATGGTATGTTAGCTTTCATAGCAAAAGGATTTGAGTATAGGAGCAGGGAGGTTCTACTTCAGTTGTACAGGGTCTTGGTGAGACCACACCTGGAGTATTGCGTACAGTTCTGGTCTCCAAATCTGAGGAAGGACATTCTTGCCATAGAGGGAGTGCAGAGAAGGTTCACCAGACTGATTCCTGGGATGTACAGGGTCTTGGTGAGGCCACACCTGGAGTATTGCGTACAGTTCTGGTCTCCAAATTTGAGGAAGGACATTCTTGCCATAGAGGGAGTGCAGAGAAGGTTCACCAGACTGATTCCTGGGATGTACAGGGTCTTGGTGAGGCCACACCTGGGGTATTGCGTACAGTTCTGTTCTCCAAATTTGAGGAAGGACATTCTTGCCATAGAGGGAGTGCAGAGAAGGTTCACCAGACTGATTCCTGGGATGTACAGGGTCTTGGTGAGGCCACACCTGGAGTATTGCGTACAGTTCTGGTCTCCAAATTTGAGGAAGGACATTCTTGCCATAGAGGGAGTGCAGAGAAGGTTCACCAGACTGATTCCTGGGATGTACAGGGTCTTGGTGAGGCCACACCTGGAGTATTGCGTACAGTTCTGGTCTCCAAATTTGAGGAAGGACATTCTTGCCATAGAGGGAGTGCAGAGAAGGTTCACCAGACTGATTCCTGGGATGTACAGGGTCTTGGTGAGGCCACACCTGGGGTATTGCGTACAGTTCTGTTCTCCAAATTTGAGGAAGGACATTCTTGCCATAGAGGGAGTGCAGAGAAGGTTCACCAGACTGATTCCTGGGATGTACAGGGTCTTGGTGAGGCCACACCTGGAGTATTGCGTACAGTTCTGGTCTCCAAATTTGAGGAAGGACATTCTTGCCATAGAGGGAGTGCAGAGAAGGTTCACCAGACTGATTCCTGGGATGTCAGGACTGTCATATGAACAAAGACTGCAGAGACTCGGTTTATACTCTCTAGAATTTAGGAGATTGAGAGGGGATCTTATAGAAACTTACAAAATTCTTAAGGGGTTGGACAGGCTAGATTGTTCCCAATGGCAGGAAGATTGTTCCCGATGTTGGGGAGGTCCAGGACAAGGGGTCACAGCTTAAGGATAAGGGGGAAATCCTTTAGGACCGAGATGAGAAGGACTTTTTTCACACAGAGAGTGGTGAGTCTCTGGAATTCTCTGCCACAGAGGGTAGTTAAGGCCAGTTCATTGGCTATATTTAAGAGGGAGTTAGATGTGGCCCTTGTGGCTAAAGGGATCAGGGGGTATGGAGAGAAGGCAGGTACGGGATACTGAGTTGGATGATCAGCCATGATCATATTGAATGGCGGTGCAGGCTCGAAGGGCCGAATGGCCTCTACTCCTGCACCTAGTTTCTATGTTTCTATGTTTCTAGGAGAGGAGAGGGGAGGAGGGGAGGGATGGAACTCTCCTGGTGGAAAAGTTTCTCCTCATCTCAGTCCCAAATGGCCACAGATTCACAACTCTCTGGGTGGGAAAGTTTCTCCTCATCTCAGTCTTAAATGACCTCCCCTTTATTCTGAGACTCTGTGGCTCCTGGTTCTGGACTCGCCCAACATTGGGGACATTTTTCCTGCATCTAGCTTGTCCAGTCCTTTTATAATTTTATATGTTTCTATAAGATCCCCCCTTAGACCCAAAACGTCACCTATTTCCTTCGCTCCATAGATGCTGCCTCACCCGCTGAGTTTCTCCAGCATTTTTGTCCTTAGGGTGGTATTTTCACTTTTATTGTTTTGCATAA
This sequence comes from Raja brachyura, assembly GCA_963514005.1. Next base: position 20,646 of record CAUPSL010000628.1, on the reverse strand, counting down.
TACTTGCTCCTGTGAGTAAATGTACTTTTTAGAAACATAGAAACATGGACAATAGGTGCAGGAGGAGGCCATTTGGCCCTTCGAGCCAGCACCGCCATTCACTGTGATCACGGCTGATCATCCCCAATCAATAACCCGTGCCTGCCTTCTCCCCATATCCCTTGACTCCACCAGCCCCTAGAGCTCCATCTAACTCTCTCTTAAATCCATCCAGTGACTTGGCCTCCACTGCCCTCTGTTGCAGGGAATTCCACAGATTCACAACTCTCTGGGTGGAAAAGTTTCTCCTCATCTCAGTCCCAAATGACCTCCCCTTTATTCTAAGACTGTGTGGCCCCTGGTTCTGGACTCGCCCAACATTGGGAACATTTTTCCTGCATCTAGCTTGTCCAGTCCTTTTATAATTTTATATGTTTCTACAAGATCCCCCCCCTCATCCTTCTAAACTCCAATGAATACAAGCCTAGTCTTTTCAATCTTTCCTCATATGACAGTCCCGCCATCCCAGGGATCAATCTGGTGAACCTACGCTGGGCTCCCTCAATAGCAAGAATGTCCTTCCTCAAATTAGGAGACCAAAACTGCACACAATACTCCAGGTGTGGTCTCACCAGGGCCCTGTACAACTGCAGAAGGACCTCTTTGCTCCTAGACTCAATTCCTCTTGTTATGAAGGCCAACAGGCCAAAACTGCACACAATACTCCAGGTGTGGTCTCACCAGGGCCCTGTACAACTGCAGAAGGACCTCTATGCTCCTGGACTCAACTCCTCTTGTTATGAAGGCCAACAGGCCAAAACTGCACACAATACTCCAGGTGTGGTCTCACCAGGGCCCTGTACAACTGCAGAAGGACCTCTTTGCTCCTAGACTCAACTCCTCTTGTTATGAAGGCCAACAGGCCAAAACTGCACACAATACTCCAGGTGTGGTCTCACCAGGGCCCTGTACAACTGCAGAAGGGCCACAGATTCACAACTCTCTGGGTGGAAAAGCTTCTCCTCATCTCAGTCCCAAAGGGCCACAGATTCACAACTCTCTGGGTGGAAACGTTTCTCCTCATCTCAGTCTTAAATGACCTCCCCTTTATTCTGAGACTGTGTGGTCCCTGGTTCTGGACTCGCCCAACATTAGGAACATTTTTCCCGCATCTAGCTTGTCCAGTCCTTTTATAATTTTATATGTTTCTACAAGATCCCCCCCGTCATCCTTCTAAACTCCAATGAATACAAGCCTAGTCTTTTCAATCTTTCCTCATATGACAGTCCCGCCATCCCAGGGATCAATCTGGTGAACCTACGCTGCACTGCCTCAATCACAAGGATGTCCTTCCTCAAATTAGGAGACCAAAAATTTTATATTTCCACATTAATTATTATATTTATCATATATATATTATGATGTATTATATTTACATATATTTTCACATTTTATATATATATATAAAATGTGAAAATATATATAAATATAATTTTAAATCTATATTTATATTAATGTTATATATATATATGTGTGTATTATATTATATACATATATTATATTATCAGACTTGTTAGAGTTAGAAGGGTCTCGACCCGAAACGTCGCCTATCTCCTTCGCTCCTTAGATGCTGCTGCACCCGCTGAGTCTCTCCAGCCTTTTGTGCAACCCTTAAATATAATATATCTTTATCTATATAAGGTTGTATTGTGAGAGTTAGGTCTTTATTCTTTGCAGCGCAGAATGTTAACATAGAAACATAGACAACAGGTGCAGGAGTAGAGGCCATTCGGCCCTTCGAACCTGCACCGCCATTCAATGTGATCACGGCTGATCATCCAACTCAGTACCCCGTACCTGCCTTCTCTCCATACCCCCTGATCCCTTTAGCCACAAGGGCCACATCTAACTCCCTCTTAAATATAGCCAATGAACTGGCCTCAACTACCCTCTGTGGCAGAGAGTTCCAGAGACCCACCACTCTCTGTGTGAAAAAAGTCCTTCTCATCTCGGTCCTAAAGGATTTCCCCCTTGTCCTTAAGCTGTGACCCCTTGTCCTGGACCTCCCCAACATCGGGAACAATCTTCCTGCCATCGGGAACAATCTAGCCTGTCCAACCCCTTAAGAATTTTGTAAGTTTCTATAAGATCCCCTCTCAATCTCCTAAATTCTAGAGAGTATAAACCGAGTCTATCCAGTCTTTCTTCATATGGAAGTCCTGCCATCCCAGGAATCAGTCTGGTGAACCTTCTCTGCACTCCCTCTATGGCAAGAATGTCCTTCCTCAGATTTGGAGACCAGAACTATACGCAATACTCCAGGTGTGGCCTCTCCAAGACCATGTACATCCCATGAATCAGTCTGGTGAACCTTCTCTGCACTCCCTCTATGGCAAGAATGTCCTTCCTCAGATTTGGTGACCAGAATGTATGCAATACTCCAGGTGTGGCCTCACCAAGACCCTGTACATCCCAGGAATCAGTCTGGTGAACCTTCTCTGTACTCCCTCTATGGCAATGATGTCCTTCCTCAGATTTGGAGACCAGAACTGTACTCAATACTCCAGGTGTGGTCTCACCAAGACCCTGTACATCCCAGGAATCAGTCTGGTGAACCTTCTCTGCACTCCCTCTATGGCAATGATGTCCTTCCTCAGATTTGGAGACCAGAACTGTACTCAATACTCCAGGTGTGGTCTCACCGAGACCCTGTACATCCCAGGAATCAGTCTGGTGAACCTTCTCTGCACTCCCTCTATGGCAATGATGTCCTTCCTCAGATTTGGAGACCAGAACTGTACTCAATACTCCAGGTGTGGTCTCACCAAGACCCTGTACATCCCAGGAATCAGTCTGGTGAACCTTCTCTGCACTCCCTCTATGGCAATGATGTCCTTCCTCAGATTTGGAGACCAGAACTGTACGCAGTACTCCAGGTGTGGTCTCACCAAGACCCTGTACAACTGCAGTAGAACCTCCCTGCTCCTGTACTCAAATCCTTTTGCTATGAAAGCTAACATACCATTGGCTTTCTTCACTGCCTGCTGCACCTGCATGCCTACTTTCAATGACTGGTGTACCATGACACCCAGGTCGCGCTGCATCTCCCCTTTTCCTAATCGGCCACCATTTAGATAATAGTCTGCTTTCCTATTTTTGCCACCAAAGTGGACAACGTCACATTTATCCACATTATACTGCATCTGCCAAACATTTGCCCACTCACCCAGCCTATCCAAGTCACCTTGCAGTCTCCTAGCATCCTCCTCACAGCTAACACTGCCCCCCAGCTTAGTGTTATCATTTCTTAGTATCCATTTCTTAAGAAAAGGTTAACATTTTTAAATAGCCTAAATGTCCAACTAACATTCACACAAGAATTCACAATATAACATGATTTTATTCAAAGAGTAAACCTAGCAATTATAGACCTGTTAGTTTGACGTCAGTGGTGGGCAAATTAATGGAAAGGATACTTAGAGATAATATTTATAAGCATCTGGATAAACAGGGTCTGATCAAGAACAGTCAACATGGATCTGTGCCTGGAAGGTCATGTTTGACAAACCTTCTTCAATTTTTTGAAGAGGTTACTAGGGAAATTGATGAGGGTAAAGCAGTGGATGTTGTCTGTATGGATTTCAGTAAGGCCTTTGACAAGGTTCCCCATGGAAGGTTGGTTAAGAAGGTTCAATCTTTGGGTGTTAATGGCGGAGTAGCAAGATGGATTCAACAGTGGCTGAATGGGAGATGCCAGAGAGTAATGGTGGATGGCTGTTTGTCAGGTTGGAAGCCGGTGACCAGTGGGATGCGTCAGGGATCTGTGTTGGGTCCACTGTTGTTTGTCATGTGCATCAATGATCTAGATGATGGGGTGGAAAATTGGATAAGTAAGTATGCAGATGATACTAAGATAGGTGGTGCTGTGGATAATGAGGTAGATTTTCAAAGTCTACAGAGAGATTTAGGCCATTTGGAAGAGTGGGCTGAAAGATGGCAGATGGAGTTTAATGCTGATAAGTGTGAGGTGCTACATCTTGGCCGGACAAATCAAAATAGGACGCACATGGTAAATGGTAGGGAATTGAGGAATGCTGTGGAACAGAGGGATCTAGGAATAACTGTGCATAGTTCCCTGAAGGTGGAATCGCATGTAGATAGGGTGGTAAAGAAAGCTTTTGGTGTGCTGGCCTTTATAAATCAGAGCATTGAATATAGGAGTAGGGAAGTAATGTTAAAATTGTACAAGACCAATTCTGGAGTATGGTGTACAATTTTGGTCGCCTAATTATAGGAAGGATGTCAACAAAATAGAGAGAGTACAGAGGAGATTTACTAGAATGTTGCCTGGGTTCCAGCAACTAAGTTACAGAGAAAGGTTGAACAAGTTGGGTCTTTATTCTTTGGAGCGCAGAAGGTTAAGGGGGGACTTGATTGAGGTCTTTAAAATGATGAAAGGGATAGACAGAGTTGACGTGGATAAGCTTTTTTCCATTGAGGGTAGGGAAGATTCAAACAAGAGGACATCAGAGTCCGTGAGTCTATTTTCAAAGTCTACAGAGAGATTTGGGCCATTTAGAAGAGTGGGCTGAAAGATGGCAGATGGAGTTTAATGCTGATGAGTGTGAGGTGCTACATCTTGGCCGGACAAATCAAAATAGGACGTACATGGATTAGCTTTTCCCATTGACAGTCCTGACATCCCAGGAATCAGTCTGGTGAACCTTCTCTGCACTCCCTCTATGGTAATAATGTCCTTCCTCAAATTTGGAGACCAGAACTGTACGCAATACTCCAGGTGTGGTCTCACCAAGACCCTATACAACTGAAGTAGAACCTCCCTGCTCCTATACTCAAATCGTTTTGCTATGAAAGCTAACATACCATTCGCTTTCTTCACTTAAGGGGGGACTGGATTGAGGTCTTTAAAATGATGAAAGGGATAGACAGAGTTGACGTGGATAAGCTTTTCCCATTGAGGGTAGGGAAGATTCAAACAAGAGGGCATGACATGAGAATTAAGGGACAGAAGTTTAGGGGTAACATGAGGGGGAACTTCTTTACTCAGAGAGCGGTGGCTGTGTGGAATGATCTTCCTGCAGAAGTGGTGGAGGCAGGATCGATTTTAACATTTAAAAGTAAAGTGGATAGGTATACGGACGGGAAGGGAATGGAGGGGTATGGTCTGAGTGCGGGTAGATGGGACTAGGGGAAAATAAATGGTCGGCACGGACTGGAAGGGCCGAGAAGGCCTGTTTCCGTGCTGTAATTGGTATATGGTTATATGGTTAAATCTCATTGCCATGAATTTATCGACCAAATGGAAGGAATTTAGTGTTTAATGCCTGTAAATTAATGGCATTTAAATCATCTTGCGAGTGGGATTTTGTGGAACGCGATGGATTGGAACGTTGCGGTTTGCGGTGAATTTAAAACTCCATATCAGCAGGAAAAACACTGCCGGTTCGTATTTTAATTTTGTGAAATTTTGATTAAAGCAAGTTTATATGAAAAGATAAGCGGTGTATCTTGCCTTGTCCCCTACGTGAGATCTGTCCCGTTGTCGGCGTTGACGGCATTAGAAGATGATTTTAATTTTAATCCTACTATTAAATTATCCAGTGCTAATTTTAATAAACTTAATAAAACGGCAGTCGAAGCGATTTTTCTTCAGCAACTAAACAGCCTGGTCAAAATCGATTTGTATTGTCTGAAGAAAACGTGTGTGATCGGGCGATCGCTGGTCGGCGCGGACTCGGTGGGGAAGGGCCTGTTTCCGCGCTGTATCTCCGAGGTAAAAAGGGAATAGTTGAAGCAGGGAGAGGAGGGCGAGAGTGGGGCCTGTTTCAAGATGGCCGACTTTTGTCTCTTGTTTCCGCGCTGTGTCTCTAAACTAAACTAGTGTACGGGGCGATCGCTGGTCGGCGCGGACTCGGTGGGGAAGGGCCTGTTTCTGAAGTAAAAAGGGAATAGTTGAAGCAGGGAGAGGAGGGCGAGAGTTTGGGGCCTGTTCCAAGATGGCCGACTTTTGCCTCCTGTTTCCGCACTGTATCGCTAAACTAAACTAGTGTACGGGGCGATCGCTGGTCGGCGCGGACTCGGTGGGGAAGGGCCTGTTTCCGCGCTGTATCTCTGAAGTAAAAAGGGAATAGTTGAAGCAGGAAGAGGAGGGCGAGAGTTTGGGGCCTGTTCCAAGATGGCCGACTTTTGCCTCCTGTTTCCGCGCTGTGTCTCTGAACTAAACTAGTGTACGGGGCGATCGCTGGTCGGCGCGGACTCGGTGGGGAAGGGCCTGTTTCTGAAGTAAAAAGGGAATAGTTGAAGCAGGGAGAGGAGGGCGAGAGTTTGGGGCCTGTTCCAAGATGGCCGACTTTTGCCTCCTGTTTCCGCACTGTATCGCTAAACTAAACTAGTGTACGGGGCGATCGCTGGTCGGCACGGACTCGGTGGGGAAGGGCCTGTTTCCGCGCTGTATCTCTGAAGTAAAAAGGGAATAGTTGAAGCAGGGAGAGGAGGGCGAGAGTTTGGGGCCTGTTCTAAGATGGCCGACTTTTGCAACCTATTTCCGCGCTGTATCTCTAAACTAAACTAGTGTACGGGGCGATCGCTGATCGGCGCGGGCTCGGTAGGGAAGGGCCTTTCTTCCACTAGTTTTTTAAGTGCGTTAAATTTATAAAACAGACATGTTTTTATGTTTTTCCTGCAGCCCACAATAAATGTGGCAAATATTTAATATGGCCGCCATCCTGAAAGGTTTGGAGGCCCCCTGATCTAAACTAAATGTTGGGGAAGGGCCTGTTTCCGCGCTGTATCTCGAAACTAAACTAGTGTACGGGGCGATCGCTGGTCGGCGCGGGCTCGGTGGGGAAGGGCCTGTTTCCGCGCTGTATCTCTGAAGTAAAAAGGGAATAGTTGAAGCAGGGAGAGGAGGGCGAGAGTTTGGGGCCTGTTCCAAGATGGCCGACTTTTGCCTCCTGTTTCCGCGCTGTGTCTCTGAACTAAACTAGTGTACGGGGCGATCGCTGGTCGGCGCGCGCTCGGTAGGGAAGGGCCTTTCTTCCACTAGTTTTTTAAGTGCGTTAAATTTATAAAACAGACATGTTTTTATGTTTTTCCTGCAGCCCACAATAAATGTGGCAAATATTTAATATGGCCGCCATCCTGAAAGGTTTGGAGGCCCCCTGATCTAAACTAAATGTTGGGGAAGGGCCTGTTTCCGCGCTGTATCTCGAAACTAAACTAGTGTACGGGGCGATCGCTGGTCGGCGCGGGCTCGGTGGGGAAGGGCCTGTTTCCGCGCTGTATCTCTGAAGTAAAAAGGGAATAGTTGAAGCAGGGAGAGGAGGGCGAGAGTTTGGGGCCTGTTCCAAGATGGCCGACTTTTGCCTCCTGTTTCCGCGCTGTGTCTCTGAACTAAACTAGTGTACGGGGCGATCGCTGGTCGGCGCGCGCTCGGTAGGGAAGGGCCTTTCTTCCACTAGTTGTTTAAGTGCGTTAAATTTATAAAACAGACATGTTTTTATGTTTTTCCTGCAGCCCACAATAAATGTGGCAAATATTTAATATGGCCGCCATCCTGAAAGGTTTGGAGGCCCCCTGATCTAAACTAAATGTTGGGGAAGGGCCTGTTTCCGCGCTGTATCTCGAAACTAAACTAGTGTACGGGGCGATCGCTGGTCGGCGCGGACTCGGTGGGGAAGGGCCTGTTTCTGAAGTAAAAAGGGAATAGTTGAAGCAGGGAGAGGAGGGCGAGAGTTTGGGGCCTGTTCCAAAATGGCCGACTTTTGCCTCCTGTTTCCGCGCTGTATCGCTAAACTAAACTAGTGTACGGGGCGATCGCTGGTCGCCGCGGACTTGGTGGGGAAGGGCCTTTCTTCCACTAGTTTTACTTTTTAAATTTGTTAAATTTATAAAACAGACATGTCTTTATTTTTTTTCCTGCAGCCCGCAAAACATGTGGCAAATATTTAATATGGCCGCCATCCTGAAAGGTTTGGAGGCCCCCGATCTAAACTGAATGTTGGGGGCCTGTTTCCGCGCTGTATCTCGAAACTAAACTAGTGTACGGGGCGATCGCTGGTCGGCGCGGACTCGGTGGGGAAGGGCCTGTTTCCGCGCTGTATCTCTGAAGTAAAAAGGGAATAGTTGAAGCAGGGAGAGGAGGGCGAGAGTTTGGGGCCTGTTCCAAGATGGCCGACTTTTGCCTCCTGTTTCCGCGCTGTGTCTCTGAACTAAACTAGTGTACGGGGCGATCGCTGGTCGGCGCGGACTCGGTGGGGAAGGACCTGTTTCTGAAGTACAAAGGGAATAGTTGAAGCAGGGAGAGGAGGGCAAGAGTTTGGGGCCTGTTTCAAGATGGCCGACTTTTGCCTCCTGTTTCCGCGCTGTGTCTCTGAGCTAAACTAGTGTACGGGGCGATCGCTGGACGGCGCGCGCTCGGTAGGGAAGGGCCTTTCTTCCACTAGTTGTTTAAGTGCGTTAAATTTATAAAACAGACATGTTTTTATGTTTTTCCTGCAGCCCACAATAAATGTGGCAAATATTTAATATGGCCGCCATCCTGAAAGGTTTGGAGGCCCCCTCATCTAAACTAAATGTTGGGGAAGGGCCTGTTTCCGCGCTGTATCTCGAAACTAAACTAGTGTACGGGGCGATCGCTGGTCGGCGCGGACTCGGTGGGGAAGGGCCTGTTTCCGCGCTGTATCTCTGAAGTAAAAAGGGAATAGTTGAAGCAGGGAGAGGAGGGCGAGAGTTTGGGGCCTGTTTCAAAATGGCCGACTTTTGCCTCCTGTTTCCGCGCTGTATCGCTAAACGAAACTCGACTGGATAAAAACAGAAACATCAGAGATGGAAAAAAAAAAGCAAAGCACATTTTTATTGTACAAGTTGTTATACGTCAGAGTGGCACTTGGTGTGGAGAGAGGGAGAGAGAGAGAGGGAGAGAGAAGGAGAGGGAGAGAGGGGGGAGGGAAGAGAGAAAGGGAGGGGGAGAGAGAGAGAGAGGGAGAAGGAGAGGGAGAGAGGGAGAGAGAGAAACGGACCAGGCCTGAAGCCTAATTTAGTAGGCCTGAAGCCTAATTTAGTAGGCCTTGAGCCTTGACATCAGGGGACTCGGAGATGGAGAGAGAGGGAGAGAGAGAGAGATGAAGGGAGAGAGAGAAACGGACCAGGCCTAAAGCCTATTTTAGGCCTGCAGCCTTGACACCTGGGGACTCGGAGATGGAGAGGGAGAGAGAGAGGGAGAGAGAGAAACGGACTGATATTCACCAGGCCTGAAGCCTAATTTAGTAGGCCTCGAGCCTTGATATCTGGGGACTCGGAGATGGAGAGAGAGGGAGAGATGGAGGGAGAGAGGGAGAGAGAGAAAAGGACCAGGCCTAAAGCCTAATTTAGTAGGCCTAAAGCCTAATTTAGTAGGCCTGCAGCCTTGACATCAGGGGATTTAGAGATGGAGAGAGAGGGAGAGAGAGGGAGAGAGAGAAAAGGACCAGGCCTAAAGCCTAATTTAGTAGGCCTAAAGCCTAATTTAGTAGGCCTTGAACCTTGACATCTGGGGACTCGGAGATGGAGAGAGAGGGAAAGAGGGAGAGAGAGAAACGGACTGACATTCACCAGGCCTGAAGCCTAATTTAGTAGGCCCGGAGCCTCGACATCTGGCGACTCAGAGAGGGAGAGATAGAGGGAGAGAGGGAAGGAGACAGAGAGAGGGGTTAGTTGGAGATGGGAGACGGGACGGATGGAGGTAGAGGGACTCCTGCCCTCTCTCTCGCCCCCCTCTCCCCCGTCGAAGGAGGGACGTCTGTTGTCGGAGGGATTCGCGACTCTGGTCGTCTATTCTCCTTCCTTCTCCTCTCCGTGTGTGATGACGTAGCAGATATTCTTGTAGTCGACGTTGCCCGCTACATCCGGGGGGAAGGCAGCCCAGAGGTTCTTCATCTGGGGAGGAGAGGAGAGGAGAGGAGAGGAGTGGAGAGGGGAGGAGAGGAGAAGAGGGGAGAGGAGAGGAGAAGAGGGGAGAGGGGAGGAGAGGAGAAGAGGGGAGAGGGGGAGAGGGGAGGAGAGGAGTTAAGATTGCAATCATTCCGTCCCTTCATTACAAAATTCTCTCTCTCTCAGATTGATGTTATATTTTACAAGTTATTGACGTTTAAAAAATACATTAAACAGCGCCCCCACTTGTCCTTAGCAGAGAGGGGTGGAGAGGAGGGGAGAGGGGAGGAGAGGGGAGGGGAGGAGAGGGGAGGGGAGGAGAGGAGTCAAGATTGCAATCATTCCGTCCCTTCATTACAAAATGCTCTCTCTCTCTCTCAGATTGATGTTATATTTTACAAGTTATTGACGTTTAAAAAACACATTAAACAGCGCCCCCACTTGTCCTTAGCAGAGAGGGGAGGAGAGGAGAGGAGAGGGGAGGAGAGGGGAGGGGAGGAGAGGGGAGGAGAGTGGAGGGGAGGAGAGGAGAGGGGAGGAGAGGAGAGGAGAGGAGAGGGGAGGGGAGGGGAGGGGAGGAGAGGGGAGGAGAGGAGAGGAGAGGAGAGGAGAGGAGAGGAGAGGAGAGGAGAGGAGAGGAGAGGGGAGGCGAAGGGAGGAGAGGGGAGGGGAGGAGAGGGGAGGAGAGGAGAGGGGAGGAGAGGAGGGGAGGAGCGGAGAGGAGAGGAGAGGAGGACACACTCATTCAGTTGGCCCATCGGAAATGGTTGCTTCCTTCTCTGCCCTCTCTCTTTCCCCCCTCTCCGTCTCTCCCTCTCTCTCTCCCTCCCCATCTCTCTCCCTCTCCATCTCCATCTCTCTCTCTCTCTCCCTCCCCCAAATCTCTTTCTCTCCCTCTCTCCCTCTCCCTCTCTCTCCGTCTCTACCTCTCCCCTATCTCGCTCTCTCTATCTCTATCTCTCTCTCTCTATCTCTCCCCCTCTCCCTCTCCCTCTCTCCCCCTCTCCCTCTCTCTCTCCCTCCCCCTCTCTCTCTCTCTCTCTCCCCCTCTCCCTCTCTCTCCCTCCCCCTATCTCCGTCTCTCTCTCTCTCTCCCCCTCTGTCTCTCTCTCCCTATCTCTCCCCCTCTCTCTCTCCCTCTCTCCCCCTCTCTCTCTCCCCCTCTCCCTCTCTCTCTCCCTCCCCCTCTCTCTCTCTCCCTCTCCTCTCTCTCCCTCCCCCTATCTCCGTCTCTCTCTCTCTCTCTCTCTCCCTCTGTCTCTCTCTCCCTATCTCTCTCCCTCTCACCCTATCTCTCTCTCTCCTTCTCTCTCCCTCTCTCTCCCCCTATCTCTCTCCCTCTCTCCCTCTCCCTCTCTCCCTCTCTCTTTGGATCTTATAGAAACTTACAAAATTCTTAAGGGGTTGGACAGGCTAGATTGTTCCCGATGGCAGGAAGATTGTTCCCGATGTTGGGGAGGTCCAGGACAAGGGGTCACAGCTTAAGGATAAGGGGGAAATCCTTTAGGACCGAGATGAGAAGGACTTTTTTCACACAGAGAGTGGTGGGTCTCTGGAACTCTCTGCCACAGAGGGTAGTTGAGGCCAGTTCATTGGCTATATTTAAGAGGGAGTTAGATGTGGCCCTTGTGGCTAAAGGGATCAGGGGGTATGGAGAGAAGGCAGGTACGGGATACTGAGTTGGATGATCAGCCATGATCACATTGAATGGCGGTGCAGGCTCAAAGGGCCGAATGGCCTCTACTCCTGCACCTATTGTCCATGTTTCAATGTTACTCTCCCTCTCCCCCTCCGTCTCCTCTCCTCTCCCGTCCTCCTCTCCCTCCCCGCTATCTCTCTCCCGAAGAACCCACAGCGGAGCAAGATGGCCCGTCCGCTCGACAATAAAGACGGCCATTGGCCGATTCGTGGGCGATTTTCCGGCCCCATTTCCGCACCCGGCTCCCGTCTCCATCGTGGGGGAGCGAAGACAACTGGCGAAGTAATCTGGTGAAAATCTTCTCCTCGTTAAATTAATGTAAAGGATACTTAGAGATAATCTATATAAGCATCTGGATAAACAGGGTCTGATCAAGAACAGTCAACATGGATTTGTGCCTGGAAGGTCATGTTTGACTAATCTTCTTGAATTTTTTGAAGAGGTTACTAGAAACATATAGAAACATAGACAACAGGTGCAGGAGTAGAGGCCATTCGGCCCTTCGAGCCTGCACCGCCATTCAATATGATCATGGCTGATCATCCAACTCAGTATCCCGTACCTGCCTTCTCTCCATACCCCCTGATCCCCTTAGCCACAAGGGCCACATCTAACTCCCTCTTAAATATAGCCAATGAACTGGCCTCAACTACCCTCTGTGGCAGAGAGTTCCAGAGACCCACCACTCTCTGTGTGAAAAAAGTCCTTCTCATCTCGGTCCTAAAGGATTTCCCCCTTATCCTTAAGCTGTGACCCCTTGTCCTGGACCTCCCCAACATCGGGAACAATCTTCCTGCCATCGGGAACAATCTAGCCTGTCCAACCCCTTAAGAATTTTGTAAGTTTCTATAAGATCCCCCCTCAATCTTCTAAATTCCAGCGAGTACAAGCCGAGTGTATCCAATCTTTCCTCATATGGAAGTCCTGCCATCCCAGGAATCAGTCTGGTGAATCTTCTCTGTACCCCCTCTATGGCAAGGATGTCTTTCCTCAGATTTGGAGACCAAAACTGTACGCAATACTCCAGATGTGGCCTCACCAAAACCCTGTACATCCCAGGAATCAGTCTGGTGAATCTTCTCTGTACCCCCTCTATGGCAAGGATGTCTTTCCTCAGATTTGGAGACCAAAACTGTACGCAATACTCCAGATGTGGCCTCACCAAAACCCTGTACAACTGCAGTAGAACCTCCCTGCTCCTATACTCAAATCCTTAAAATACTAGGGAAATTGATGAGGGTAAAGCAGTGGATGTTGTCTGTATGGATTTCAGTAAGGCCTTTGACAAGGTTCCCCATGGAAGGTTGGTTAAGAAGGTTCAATCTTTGGGTGTTAATGGCGGAATAGCAAGATGGATTCAACAGTGGCTGAATGGGAGATGCCAGAGGGTAATGGTGGATGGCTGTTTGTCAGGTTGGAAGCCGGTGACCAGTGGGGTGCCTCAGGGATCTGTGTTGGGTCCACTGTTGTTTGTCATGTACATCAATGATCTAGATCTAGCCTTAAGGGGTTGGACAAGCTAGATGCTGGAAGATTGC
>CAUPSL010000628.1:0-2500 GCA_963514005.1 Raja brachyura | reverse complement strand
AATGCCCGTCGGTTGCCCACAAAATGGCCGGTAGTTGCCCACAAAATGGCCGCTGTTTGCCCACAAAATGGCCGCTGTTTGCCCACAAAATGGCCCCTGGTTACCCACAAAATGGCCGGCGGTTGCCCACAAAATGGCCGGCGGTTGCCCACAAAATGGCCACCGGTTGCCCACAAAATGGCCGGCGGTTGCCCACAAAATGGCCGGCGGTTGCCCACAAAATGGCCGGCGGTTGCCCACAAAATGGCCACCGGTTGCCCACAAAATGACCGCCGGTTGCCCACAAAATGGCCGCCGGTTGCCCACAAAATGGCCGCCGGTTGCCCACAAAATGGCTGGCGGTTGCCCACAAAATGGCCCCTGGTTACCCACAAAATGGCCGCTGGTTGCCCACAAAATGGCCCCTGGTTACCCACAAAATGGCCCGCTGGTTGCCCACAAAATGGCCCCTGGTTACCCACAAAATGGCCGCTGGTTGCCCACTAAATGGCCGGCGGTTGCCCACAAAATGGCCGCCCTCGCTCGCCCACAAGATGACGTTGATACCGGATAGACTGGGCTTGTACTCGCTATCAAGAGGAGTTGAGTATAGGAGCAAAGAGGTCCTTCTGCAGTTGTACAGGGTCTTGGTGAGACCACACCTGGAGTATTGTGTGCAGTTTTGGTCTCCTAATCTGAGGAAATACATTCTTGCCATAGAGGGAGTACAGAGAAGGTTCACCAGACTGATTCCTGGGATGTACAGGGTCTTGGTGAGACCACACCTGGAGTATTGTGTACAGTTTTGGCCTGTTGGCCTTCATAACAAGAGGAGTTGAGTCTAGGAGCAAAGAGGTCCTTCTGCAGTTGTACAGGGCCCTGGTGAGGCCACACCTGGAGTATTGTGTACAGTTTTGGTCCTGTTGGCGTTCATATCAAGAGGAGTTGAGTATAGGAGCAAAGAGGTCCTTCTGCAGTTGTACAGGGCCCTGGTGAGACCACACCTGGAGTATTGTGTGCAGTTTTGGCCCTGTTGGCCTTCATAACAAGAGGAGTTGAGTCTAGGAGCAAAGAGGTCCTTCTGCAATTGTACAGGGTCTTGGTGAGACCACACCTGGAGTATTGTGTACAGTTTTGGTCCTGTTGGCGTTCATATCAAGAGGAGTTGAGTATAGGAGCAAAGAGGTCCTTCTGCAGTTGTACAGGGTCTTGGTGAGGCCACACCTGGAATATTGCGTACAGTTTTGGTCTCCTAATCTGAGGAAGGACATTCTTGCCATAGAGGGAGTACAGAGAAGGTTCACCAGACTGATTCCTGGGATGTCAGGACTTCCATATGAAGAAAGACTGGATAGACCTCGGCTTGTACTCGCTGGAATTTAGAAGATTGAGGGGGGATCTTATAGAAACTTACAAAATTCTTAAGGGGTTGGACAGGCTAGATTGTTCCCGATGGCAGGAAGATTGTTCCCGATGGCAGGAAGATTGTTCCCGATGTTGGGGAAGTCCAGGGACAAGGGGTCACAGCTTAAGGATAAGGGGGAAATCCTTTAGGACCGAGATGAGAAGGACTTTTTTCACACAGAGAGTGGTGGGTCTCTGGAACTCTCTGCCACAGAGGGTAGTTGAGAACAGTTCATTGGCTATATTTAAGAGGGAGTTAGATGTGGCCCTTGTGGCTAAAGGGATCAGGGGGTATGGAGAGAAGGCAGGTACGGGATACTGAGTTGGATGATCAGCCATGATCATATTGAATGGCGGTGCAGGCTCGAAGGGCCGAATGGCCTCTACTCCTGCACCTATTGTCTATGTTTCTGCATAAGATGGCCACCATCGCTTGCCCACAAGAGAGAGAGAGAGAGAGAGAGTGTGAGAGACAGAGAGAGAGAGAGAGAGAGAGAGAGAGAGAGAGGGAGAGAGATTGAACCGCGATGTGATCTTACCCATGGCAGCGAAGGTTCCTGCAAGATCATCTTTGCCGATGATGCCATTCCTGTCTTGATCAATAACAGTGAATGCCTGAGAGAGAGGGGAGAGAGAGGGAGAGAGAGAGAGGGAACAGGTTACATATTCGTCTGAAGAAGGGTCTCGACCCGAGACGTCGCCCATTTCCTTCTGTCTGTCTAACCCGCTAAGTTACTCCGGCACTTTGTACCGGACTCGGTGGGGAAGGGCCTGTTTCCGCGCTGTTATCTCTGAAGTAAAAAGGGAATAGTTGAAGCAGGGAGAGGAGGGCGAGAGTTTGGGGCCTGTTCCAAGATGGCCGACTTTTGCCTCCTGTTTCCGCGCTGTGTCTCTGAACTAAACTAGTGTACGGGGCGATCACTGGTCGGGCTAGCACGGATTCGGTGGGAGAAGGGCCAGTTTCTGAAGTAAAAAGGGAATAGTTGAAGCAGGGAGAGGAGGACGAGAGTTTGGGGCCTGTTTCAAGATGGCCGACTTTTGCCTCCTGTTTCTGCGCTGTATCTCTGAACTAAACTAGTGTACGGGGCGATCACTGGTCGGGCTAGCACGGATTCGG
>CAUPSL010000627.1:0-32052 GCA_963514005.1 Raja brachyura | reverse complement strand
CTCTCTTCTACCACTCCCCCTCCACTCTTCCACTTCTCTTCCCTTCCCCCACCCCTCTCCCTCCCACCCCCTCCCCATCCCTCTCTCACCCCCTTCCTTCCCCCTCCCTCCCTCCTCTCTCCCCCCTTCCTTCCCTCTTTCCCCCCTCCCTCCCCCCTCCCTCCCCCCTCCCTCCCCCCTCCCTCCCCCCTCTCTCCCCCTCCCTCCCCCCCTCTCTCCCCCTCTCTCCCCCCTCTCTCCCCCCTCTCTCCCCCTCTCTCCCCCCCTCTCTCCCCCCCTTCCTTCCCCCTCTCTCCTCCCCTTCCTTCCCCCTCTCTCCTCCCCTTCCTTCCCCCTCTCTCCCCCCCTTCCTTCCCCCTCCCCCCCTTCCTTCCCCCTCCCCCCTCCCTTCCCCCTCCCCCCTCTCTTCCCCCTCCCCCCTCTCTCCCCCCTTCCTTCCCCTCCCCCCTCTCTCCCCCCCTTCCTTCCCCCTCCCCCCCTTCCTTCCCCCTCCCCCCCTTCCTTCCCCCTCTCTCCCCCTTCCTTCCCCCTCCCCCCCTTCCTTCCCCCTCCCCCCCTTCCTTCCCCCTCCCCCCCTTCCTTCCCCCTCCCCCCCTTCCTTCCCCCTCCCCCCCTTCCTTCCCCCTCCCCCCCTCCTTCCCCCTCCCCCCCTTCCTTCCCCCTCCCCCCCTTCCTTCCCCCTCCCCCCCTTCCTTCCCCCTCCCCCTCCTCCCTTCCCCCTCCCCCTCCTCCCTTCCCCCTCCCCCTCCTCCCTTCCCCCTCCCCCTCCTCCCTTCCCCCTCCCCCCTCCTCCCTTCCCCCTCCCCCCTCCCCCTCCTCCCTTCCCCCTCCCCCTCCTCCCTTCCCCCTCCCCCTCCTCCCTTCCCCCTCCCCCTCCCCCCTTCCCCCTCCCCCTCCCCCCTTCCCCCTCCCCCTCCTCCCTCCCCCCTCCCTTCCCCCTCCCTCCCCCCTCCCTTCCCCCTCCCTTCCCCCTCCCTCCCCCCTCCCTTCCCCCTCCCTCCCCCCTCCCTTCCCCCTCCCTTCCCCCTCCCTCCCCTCTCTCCCCCTCCCTCCCCTCTCTCCCCCTCCCTCCCCTCTCTCCCCCTCCCTCCCCTCTCTCCCCCTCCCTCCCCTCTCTCCCCCTCCCTCCCTCCCCTCTCTCCCCCCCCCTCCCTCCCCTCTCTCCCCCTCCCTCCCCTCTCTCCCCCTCCCTCCCCTCTCTCCCCCTCCCTCCCCTCTCTCCCCCCTCCCTCCCCTCTCTCCCCCTCCCTCCCCTCTCTCCCCCTCCCTCCCCCTCTCTCCCCTCTCTCCCCCTCCCTCCCCTCTCTCCCCCTCCCTCCCCCTCCCTCCCCTCCCTCCCCCTCCCTCCCCTCTCTCCCCCTCCCTCCCCTCTCTCCCCCTCCCTCCCCTCCCCTCTCTCCCCTCCCTCCCTCTCTCCCCCTCCCTCCCCTCTCTCCCCCTCCCTCCCCCTCCCTCCCCTCTCTCCCCCTCCCTCCCCTCTCTCCCCCTCCCTCCCCTCTCTCCCCCTCCCTCCCCTCCCTCCCTTCTCTCCCCCCTCTCCCCCTTCCTTCCCCCTCCCTCTCTCCCTTCTCTCCCCCTCCCTTCCTTCCCCCTCCCTTCCCCCTCCCTCCCTTCCCCCTCCCTTCCCCCTCCCTCCCTTCCCCCTCCCTCCCTTCCCCCTCCCTCCCTTCCCCCTCCCTCCCTTCTCCCTCCCCCCTCCCTCCCTTCCCCCTCCCTCCCTTCCCCCTCCCTCCCTTCCCCCTCCCTCCCTTCTCCCTCCCCCCTCCCTCCCTTCCCCCTCCCTCCCTTCTCCCTCCCTCCCTTCCCCCTCCCTCCCTCCCTTCCCCCTCCCTCCCTCCCTTCCCCTTCCTTCCCCCTTCTTTCCCCCTTCCTCCCTCCCTTCCCCTTCCTTCCCCCTTCTTTCCCCCTTCCTTCCCCCTCCCTTCTCTCCCCTCTCTCCCCCCTTCCTTCCCCCTCCCTTCTCTCCCCTCTCTCCCCCCTTCCTTCCCCCTCCCTTCTCTCCCCCCTCTCCCCCCTTCCTTCCCCCTCCCTCCCTCCCTCCCCCCCTTCCCCCTCCCTTCTCTCCCCTCTCTCCCCCCTTCCTTCCCCTCCCTTCTCTCCCCCCTCCCTCCCCCTCCCTCCCCCCTTCCCCCTCCCTCCCCCCTTCCCCCTCCCTCCCCCCTTCCCCCTCCCTCCCCCCTTCCCCCTCCCCCCCCCCTTCCTTCCCCCTCCCTCCCCCCCTCCCTCCTTCCTTCCCCCTCCCTCCTTCCTTCCCCCTCCCTCCTTCCTTCCTTCCCCCTCCTTCCTTCCCCCCTCCCCCCTTCCTTCCCCCCTCCCCCCTTCCCCCTTCCTTCCTTCCCCCTCCCCCCTTCCTTCCCCCTCCCCCCCTTCCTTCCCCCTCCCCCCCTTCCTTCCCCCTCCCCCCCTTCCTTCCCCCTCCCCCCCTTCCTTCCCCCTCCCCCCCTTCCTTCCCCCTCCCTCCTTCCTTCCCCCTCCCCCCTCCCCCCTTCCTTCCCCCTCCCCCCCTTCCTTCCCCCTCCCCCCCTTCCTTCCCCCTCCCCCCTCCCCCCCTTCCTTCCCCCTCCCCCCCTTCCTTCCCCCTCCCCCCCTTCCTTCCCCCTCCCCCCCTTCCTTCCCCCTCCCCCCCTTCCTTCCCCCTCCCTCCTTCCTTCCCTCTCCTTCCCTTTCTCCGCACCCCTTTTTCCATACTCCTCTCTCCCTCTTCCACCACTCCCCCCGCCGTTTTCATACTCCTCTCCCTCTTCCACCACTCCTCCCTACCCCCTCCCCTCCCTCTCCCACTTCCACCACTCCCCCAACCCCTCTCCCCCTCCCTCCCCACTCTTCCACTTCTCTACCCCATCCCCCACCCCTCCCCATCTCCCTCCACCACCCCTCTCTCTCCCCCCCTCCCTACCCACTCTTCCCCCTCTCTCCGCTCTCCCCGTCCCTCCCCACTCTTCCCCCTCTGCCCGTCCCTCCCCACTCTTCCCCATACCCCCTACCACTCTTCACTCCCTCCACACTCTTCCCCCTCTCTCTCCTACCCCCCCTCCCTCCTCCCCCCACTCTCCCTCTCTCCCCTTCCTCCATCCCTCTCACCCCTTCCCCCATCCCTCTCACCCCCTCCTCGAACCCTCTGTCACCCCCTCTCCTCCTCCCCTTCCCCCCTCTCTCCCTCCTCTCCATCTCCCTCTCCTCACCCCTCTCACCTCCCAACCCCTCTCTCACCCCCCCCCCCCCCCCACCCCTGTTCACCCCCATCTCCCCTCCACCCCCCTCCCCTCTCTCCTGCACCACTCCCTGCCTACCACTCTCCCCTCACTCCAAAGATTAAAGTCAATTAACAATTAAAGATTGAATTTAATTTAGTTACGGACCTTCTGGACTTTGGTTGGCCAACTAGCGGTTATTCTGTGTAACGTTTTGGATGGCCGTCTAGTGATTTCCTTTGTGAAACCTTTTGGGTGTGGCCATCTTTTTAAGTTGTTATTTTCTTCCACTTCTGTCGATTTAGTAACAAAATCCAGTGCCATCCTCATCTCTGTCAATCCCTAACACAGCATTGTCTGTAAGTTGTATTATTCGTCTCAATATGTTTCTTAGTTTCAGTATATTTATGTGATGAAGCATTCTCAGGGTAGTTTGTGAGTAATGTAGTCTTATTAGTGATGTTAACATGTTAGCAGCCATATTAGTTTGCTAGTGTAATCGTGGTAGCAAAGTATATTTCAATGTCCGTGTACTCATTAGTAAGTGTATGTTTATTCTCTGCTTTGCAGTTTCACACTTTATTCCATTAAACTCTCAATATACACAATTGCCTGTTCCTTTGGAGGGAGATGGGAAGGAGTGTTTAACTAAACTGAGTAGCTGAACAGCCCGTGTTCGGTGAAGGCAGCACACCAGGCTTGTATTCACTGGAGTTTGGAAGGACGAGGAGGGATCTTATAGAATAAACAGTAAAATTATAAAAGGACTGGACAAGCTAGATGCAGGAAAAATGTTCCCATTGTTGGGCAAGTCCAGAACCAGGGGACACAGTCTTAGAATAAAGGGGAGGTCATTTAAGACTTGAGTTGAGAAAAAAACCTCCTGCACCTATTTTCTATGTTTTTAACCTCTGACACCGGTACTAATCAAGAATCTATCTATAGAAACATAGAAAATAGGTGCAGGAGGAGGCCATTTGGCCCTTCGAGCCAGCACCGCCATTCATTGTGATCATGGCTGATCATCCCCTATCAATATACCCGTGCCTGCCTTCTCCCCATATCCCTTGATTCCACTAGCCCCTAGTGCTCTATCTAACGTTCACTTAAATCCATCCAGTGACTTGGCCTCCACTGCCCTCTGTGGCAGGGAAATGGAAACATTGTGGCAGGGAAATATCTAACTTTGCCTTAAAAATATCCGCTGACTTGGCCTCCACCACTGTCTGTGGCAATGAATTCCACAGATTCACCACCCTCTGGCTAAATAAATTGAAATAATAAATAAATCTCCTCATCTTCTTCCTAAAGGAAGGTCCTTTAATTCTGAGGCTGTGACCTCTGGTCCTAGACTCTCCCACTGGTGGAAACATCCTCTCCACATCCACTCTATCCAGGACTTTCACTGTTCGGTAAAGTTTCAATGAGGTCCCCCCCTCATTCACTCAACTCCAGTGAGTACAGGCCCAGTGCCGACATGGCTCATCATACGGTAACCCAGCCAGGCTTCCCTCCATTCTCTCACCACCATCAGCAATCATCAGATCTGCCGCGGGACCGAATGACAATGATGATTTTTGCTGCTTTTAAAACGCCTGCTGACTCAGATCGAACTGTCATGACGATGAGTCATGATAATGATATGCAAATATCTTGAACTTTGTATCAGCTGTTTGGAGGTCAGATCGCATGTGCGCTGTGTAAGCCAAGGCAGGAGGCCATGGCCCGGGGGAGATAATAATCACAGAGACAAAGGAATGTAACCTGTCAATGTTGTGTGAGTATTACTATTCCACATTTTAGGCGAAGATGTGACATTGGCGACAAGGATATTTTGGATTCTGAATCCGTGGCTATGAGCTGGGAAAAGATAAGAAAAGGTTTTCATAATGGCAGTGGCTGGATCTGATTTGTTAGCACTTCGCGGAGTTCCACACTTCGATCCGACAGGTGATGCGAGTACCGTGAGCGTGGAGTGGAATGCGTGGCCGGAGGAATTCAAAGCCTGCGCCGACAGTCGAGGGCTCTTTCTTAATGAGAGTACGCCGGGACAGAAGGCGCAGCGGAGACCGTTGCTTCTTTTCACCGTGGGTCAGTGGTTCAAGAAATGTTTAAAACACTCCCTGATACTGGTATGAAGGAAGACTATAATAAAGCCGTTGATGCTTTGAACAGTCATGTGGTGGTGCCGAATGCTACATTTCCACGCCATCTGTAAAATGAAAACTCAAATCTTGAGCACTTCCTGTTTGCACTGCATATTGTTTTTAGAAAAGACGCTACCACTTATGGCTGTGATTTTTGGCCATCATACTCAGAGTCACCCTCCACTGCACAGGACAAGAGGATTTTTCCCATCGATTAAAAAT
The DNA here is from genome assembly GCA_963514005.1 of Raja brachyura. Next base: position 26,492 of record CAUPSL010000627.1, on the reverse strand, counting down.
AAAAGACATTAATGTTTAAAAAATAGTGAGATTCTCTCTCCTGTCAATTACGCCATGAAGGCCACACCCCTTCCGGTGGGAGGGGGGGCCTATAAACCCCGGAAGTGAGGACTGCCTCAGTCCCTACAAGATTGGGGAGCGAGAGGTCACAACTCTCAGTCTGAGCTGTGAATAACACATGTCTACTAAACTGTGAGTGGTTTTACTGACCTGTGGGTGCCCTTAATGTAATTTGAAAATGTAGTTTGAAAATGTGGTTTGAAAATGCAAAAGTGGTTGAAAATGCAAAAGTAGTTTGGTTTGAAAATGCAAAAGTGGTTTGGTTTGAAAATGCAAAAGTGGTTTGGTTTGAAAATGCAAAAGGTGTTTGGTTTGAAAATGCAAATGTGGTTTCATTTGAAAATGCAGAAGTGGGTTGGTTGGAAAATGCAAAAGTGGGTTTGTTGGAAAATGCAAAAGTGGGTTGGTTTGAAAATGCAAAAATGGGTTGGTTTGAAAATGCAAAAGTGAGTTGGTTTGAAAATGCAAAAATGGTGTTGCCTTTGCCTTATTGAAAAGTGGTGTTGGTTTTCCCTTATTGAAAAGTGATGGAGCCTTTGAGGTATTGGAACGTGGTTTTGCCTTCTATATAATTAAAAGTCTAATATTGACCACTTCCTGTCTGTGCTGTATATTGATTTTAGAAAAAACGCAACCACATATGTCTGTGGTTTTAGGCCATCTTACTCAGAGTCCCCATTGGCTCATCAGGTGCCGAGGATTTTTCCCATCGATGAAAAATAAAAGAGTTATTAGTGTTTAAAAAATGTTGATATTCCCTCTCCTGTCAATCATGCCATGAAGGCTACGCCCCTTTTGGTGGAAGGGGAGGGGCTATAAAAACAGAAAATGTGGGCGTGGATCATTCTCAGCAAGATGGGGGAGGGAGAGGTCATGACTCTCTGTGTTTGGTGGCCTTAAACCCCTGTCTCACGGTGCGAGTTGGCCCACGAGTGACCCAGAGTTTTCACTCGTGGTGATCACGTACAGCCAACATAGTGGGAACGTCGGACCTCGCGCGATCAACTTGTCCACTCGTGGTGCTAACGGCAGGTACCCGCGAAACTTGTGAACTCGTGAAAAATGTCAAACATGTTTGATTTTTTCCACTAGTCAAATTTAGTGTTCAAGTTTAAAATTGAAACATTTAGACTCGTTGTAAGAACGTAGGGCCCGTGCGTTTAACTTAGTGATTCGTGAGTCTACCGTGGGAACTCTTTAAATTATTTCAGTGCCATTCATGCTCGTGTCCTAATCACAAAATTTAATTCACCCTCGACTAAATATTCTTTGCTTTTTTTGGTCATTTTCGTCTCATTTTCGCATGTGTACAATTTTATATATAATGTATTTGTGTCACATGAGCAAAATACATGAATGAACTCATTTCGTAAGTGTTTATTTTATTCAGCTTTAACATCCTAAAAATATGTTAAAAAAACTAGGAGTGAAAAAAAAGTTTAATTACCACTGGAGTTGGAAAATCATTCTATTAGAATGATAAAAAAAACATTCCAACGTCTAAACACTGGGCTTCAGCCCTATCCTACCCTTTCGGGGTGTGATTACTGCAGTTATTTATTGGAAAATTAGCTATAAAAACCATGGAGATTAATCAATGAACATTGGATTTTCCTGACGCATAGATTTGGTTTTGCGGTCCGGCCAAGAGGAGGTGATGTGGACACGGTTTCAATATAGTTCTAGAGGAACATTGCTTCGGATCGATGTCTCTTATGCACTCCTCAGAAGAACTGGGTGTGCTCTTCACCATTATGGCTCCCAGCCTACAGGTTTCTGATCTGAACAACTAACTTCTTCCTCCACACACTCCCCCACCCCCCCTATTTCCTTCTCCTCGGCGCTCTTGTTCACTCACACCTTCCCTCCCTCCCTCCCTCTCGCAGGGCTTGGTTCAAAGGGGGCAACGAGCCAAGCGGGGTCTGAACCCTTTCTGAAAACGAGCGCAAAGAGAAAAAAAAAGTATTGTCAAGCGCCCCAAACTTCGTTTAAAATAAGTAAATGCGACCTTGGCTAATAATTTAAAAATAAATCCTTATACAAAACCAACACCCTACAAACTCTCTGTCTCTCACGCTGCCTGTTGCCTTGTTGGGGGTGTGTGTCGGAGAGAGGGGGTGTGGGTGTGGAGGGGACCCGATGTGAATGGTACCACTATAGGATGGCGAGGTTGGGCACTGAGCTGCAGTGAGAGAGAGCAGAGAGAGAGTGCGTGTGTGCGTCAGCAGCAAAGTTATATACAACGGGGGTACACAAAAGGCTGGAGAAACTCAGCGGGTGCAGCAGCATCTAAGGAGCGAAGGAGATAGGCGACGTTTCGGGTCGAGACCCTTCTTCCTTAAGAGAAACTCAGCGGGTGCAGCAGCATCGAAGGAGTGAAGGAGATAGGTGACGTTTCTAGTCGAGACCCTTATATACAACGGGCTTGTACGCGCTGGCAAGATAGGTTTCCTTTGTTCTCGTCCGGAGCTTCAGAGGGATCGGAGAGAATTAAGCCTCCCTTGCACACCACTCCCTTGCACACCACTCCTAACCCAAGAGCCTTGTCACCCCAGACAGATTAATGACGCCCCCCCCCCCTCCCCAACCTCCCTCACACCTGGGCACCAAAGCAGCTCAGGAGGCGAACACTGAGCTCCGTCTCCCAACAATCTGATGCGCATTTTCCCTCTGTAGGTCATATTAGAAACATAGAAACATAGAAAATAGGTGCAGGAGTAGGCCATTCGGCCCTTCGAGCCTGCACCGCCATTCAATGTGATCATGGCTGATCATCCAACTCAGTATCCCGTACCTGCCTTCTCTCCATACCCCCTGATCCCTTTAGCCACAAGTGCCACATCTAACGCCCTCTTAAATATAGCCAATGAACTGGCCTCAACTACCTTCTGTGGCAGAGAATTCCAGAGACTCACCACTCTCTGTGTAAAGAATGTTTTCCTCATTTCGGTCCTAAAGGAATTCCCCCTTATCCTTAGACTGTGACCCCTTGTTCTGGACTCCCCCAACATCGGGAACAATCTTCCAGCATCTAGCTTGTCCAACCCCTTAAGAATTTTGTAGGTTTCTATAAGATCCCCCCTCAATCTTCTAAATTCCATCGAGTACAAACCGAGTCTATCCAATCTTTCCTCATATGAAAGTCCTGACATCCCAGGAATCAGTCTGGTGAATCTTCTCTGTACCCCCTCTATGGCAAGGATGTCTTTCCTCAGATTTGGAGACCAAAACTGTACGCAGTACTCCAGGTGTGGCCTCACCAAAATCCTGTACAACTGCAGTAGAACCTCCCTGCTCCTATACTCAAATCCTTTCGCTATGAATGCTAACATACCATTTGATGGATGCAGCCACGCTGATTTCTATCTTTAACTCAAAGCCGCAGGAGGGAGATGTTTTCTTTAACATTGTTCCTTTATTAAAACATACCTTCATTCATGGTTGGCTCAAGTGTAACGGGAGAGGAACTTGGTAACTCGGGAGAGCACCTTGGAACATCGCATAAATAACATGCCCGTGGGAACTCGGTTAAACACTTGACCATAAACTTTGAATTTCGTGCATAACCACAAGTCCGTTTTTTTTCTTTCACTTGGGGTCACTCTTGGGTGGACGCGCACCGTGAGACAGGGCCATTACACCCTGCTTGAAATTGTATGAAACTGCACTTAAATTTGGTGGCTTTGAACCCTGCTTGAAATGGTATGAAACCACTTAAATTTGGAGGCCTTGAACCCTGCATGAAATGCCTTGCACCCTGCTTGATATAGAAACATAGAAATTAGGTGCAGGAGTAGGCCATTCGGCCCTTCGAGCCTGCACAGCCATTCAATATGATCATGGCTGATCATCCAACTCAGTATCCCGTACCTGCCTTCCCTCCATACCCTCTGATCCCCCTAGCCACAAGGGCCACATCTAACTCCCTCTTAAACATAGCCAATGAACTGGCCTCAACTACCCTCTGTGGCAGAGAGTTCCAGAGACCCACCACTCTCTGTGTGAAAAAAGTCCTTCTCATCTCGGTCCTAAAGGATTTCCCCCTTATCCTTAAGCTGTGACCCCTTCTCCTGGACCTCCCCAACATCGGGAACAATCTTCCTGCATCTAGCCTGACCAACCCCTTAAGAATTTTGTAAGTTTCTATAAGATCGCCTCTCAATCTCCTAACTTCTAGAGAGTATAAACCGAGTCTATGCAGTCTTTGTTCATAAGACAGTCCTGAAATCCCAGGAATCAGTCTGGTGAACCTTCTCTGCACTCCCTCTATGGCAATAATGTCCTTCCTCAGATTTGGAGACCAGAACTGTACGTAATACTCCAGGTGTGGTCTCACCAAGGCCCTATACAACTGCAGTAGAACCTCCCTGCTCCTATACTCAAATCCTTTCGCTATGAATGCTAACATACCATTCACTTTCTTCACTGCCTGCTGCACCTGCATGCCTACTTTCAATGACTGGTGTACCACGACACCCAGGTCACGCTGCATCTCCCCTTTTCCTAATCGGCCACCATTTAGATAATAGTCTGTTTTCCTATTTTTGCCACCAAAGTGGATAACCTCACATTTATCCACATTATACTGCATCTGCCATGCATTTGCCCACTCACCCAACCTATCCAAGTCACCTTGCAGCCTCTTAGCACCCTCCTCACAGCTAACACTGCCCCCCAAGTTTCGTGCTATCCAAAAACTTGAAGATGTTGCAATCAATTCCCTCGTCCAAATCATTAATATATGTTGTAAATAGCTGGGATCCCAGCACTGAGCCTTGCGGTATCCCACTACTCACTGCCTGCCATTCTGCAAAGGACCCATTTACACCAACTCTTTACTTCCTGTCTGCCAGCCAGTTCTCTATCCACATCAATACTCAACCCACAATGCCGTATGCTTTAAGTTTATACACTAATCTCTTATGTGGGACCTTGTCGAAAGCCTTCTGGAAGTCCAGATACACCACATCCACTGGTTCTCCCCATCCACGCTACCAGTTACATCCTCGAAAAAGTCCACAAGATTCGTCAGACATTATTTACCTTTCATAAATCCATGCTGACTTTGTCCAATGATTTCACCACTTTCCAAATGTGCTGCCATCCCATCTTTAATAACTGACTCTAGCAGTTTCCCCACTACCGATGTTAGACTAACTGGTCTGTAATTCCCCGTTTTCTCTCTCCCCCCCCTTCTTAAAAAGAGGGGTTATGTTTGCTACCCGCCAATCCTCAGGAACTACTCCAGAATCTAAAGAGTTTTGAAAGATTATCTCTAATGCATCCACTATTTCCGGAGCTACTTCCTTAAGTACTCTGGGATGCAGCCTATCTGGCCCTGGGGATTTATCGGCCTTTAATCCATTCAATTTACCCAACACCACTTCCTGACTAACCTGGATTTCACTCAAGTCCTCCTTTGACCCGCGGTCCCCTGCTATTTCTGGCTGATTATTTATGTCTTCCTTAGTGAAGACGGAACCAAAGTAGTTATTCAATTGGTCCGCCATATCCTTGTTCCCCATGATCAACTCACCTGTTTCTGACTGCAAGGGACCTACATTTGTTTTAACTAATCTCTTTCTCTTCACATATCTATAAAAACTTTTGCAGTCAGTTTTTATTTCCCTGCCAGTTTTCTTTCATAATCTATTTTTCCTTTCCTAATCAAGCCCTTTGACCTCCTCTGCTGGTCTCTGAATTTCTCCCAGTCCTCTGGTATGCTGCTTTTTCTGGCTACTTTATACGCATCATCCTTTGCTTTGATACTATCCCTGATTTCCCTTGTTATCCACGGATGCACTACCTTCCCTGATCTATTCTTTTGCCAAACTGGGATGAACAATTTTTGTAGTTCGTCCATGCAGTCTTTAAATGTCTTCCATTGCGTATCCACCGTCAACCCTTTTAGAGTTGATTGCCAGTCAATCTTGGCCAATTCACGTCTCATACCCTCAAAGTTACCTTTCCTTAAGTTCAGAACCATTGTTTCTGAATTAACAATGTCACTCTCCATCCTAATGAAGAACTCGACCATATTATGGTCCCTCTTGCCCAAGGGGGCACGCACAATAAGACTGCTAACTAACCCTTCCTCATTACTCAATACCCAGTCTAATATAGCCTGCTCTCTCGTTGGTTCCTCTACATGTTGATTTAGAAAACTATCCCGCATACTTTCCAAAAAATCCTCTTCCTCAGCGCCCCTGCCAATTTGATTCACCCAATCTATATGTAGATTGAAGTCACCCATTATAACTGTTTTGCCTTTGTCGCACGCATTTTTAATTTCCTGTTTGATACCATCCCCAACTTCACTATTATGGTTAGGTGGCCTGTACACAACTCCCACTAGCGTTTTCTGCCCCTTAGTGTTTCGCAGCTCTACCCATATGGATTCCACATGCTCCAAGCTAATGTCCTTCCTTTCCATTGCGTTAATCTCCTCTCTAACCAGCAACGCTACCCCACCTCCTTTTCCTTTCTCTCTATCCCTCCTGAATATTGAATATCCCTGGATGTTCAGCTCCCAGCCTTGGTCACCCTGGAGCCATGTCTCCGTGATCCCAACTATATCATACTCATTAATAGTTATCTGCACGTTCAACTCATCCACCTTATTACGAATACGCCTTGCATTGAGACACAAAGCCTTCAGGCTTGTTTTTACAACGCTCTTACCCCTTATACAATTTTGTTGGGAAGTGGCCCTTTTTGATTTTTGCCCTGGTTTTGTCTGCCTGCCACTTTTACTTTTCACCTTGCTCCCTATTGCTTCCACCCTCGTTTTACACCCACCTGCCTCTCTGCTCTTGTACCCATCCCCCTGCCACATTAGTTTAAATCATATAACAACCATATAACAATTACAGCACAGAAACAGGCCATCTCGGCCCTTCAAGTCCGTGCCGAACAACTTTTTTCCCTTAGTCCCACCTGCCTGCACTCATACCATAACCCTCCATACCCTTCTCATCCATATGCCTATCCAATTTATTTTTAAATGATACCAACGAACCTGCCGCCACCACTTCCACTGGAAGCTCATTCCACACCGCTACCACTCTCTGAGTAAAGAAGTTCCCCCTCATGTTACCCCTAAACCTCTGTCCCTTAATTCTAAAGTCATGTCCTCGTGTTTGAATCTTCCCTATTCTCAAAGGGAAAAGCTTGTCCACATTAACTCTGTCTATCCCTCTCATCATTTTAAAGACCTCTATCAAGTCCCCCCTTAACCTTCTGCGCTCCAGAGAATAAAGACCTAACTTATTTAACCTGTCTCTGTAACTTAGCTGTTGAAACCCAGGCAACATTCTAGTAAATGTCCTCTGTACCCTCTCTATTTTGTTGACATCCTTCCTATAATTGGGCAACCAAAACTGCACACCATACTCCAGATTTGGTCTCACCAACGCCTTGTACAATTTTAACATTACATCCCAGCTTCTATACTCAATGCTCTGATTTATAAAGGCTAGCATACCAAAAGCTTTCTTTACCACCCTATCTATATGAGATTCCACCTTCAAGGAACTATGCACGGTTATTCCCAGATCCCTCTGTTCAACTATATTCTTCAATTCCCTACCGTTTACCATGTACGTTCTATTTTGATTTGTCCTGCCAAGGTGTAACATCTCACATTTATCAGCATTAAACTCCATCTGCCATCTTTCAGCCCATTTTTCCAACTGGCCTAAATCACTCCGTAGACTTTGGAAATCCTCTTCATTATCCACAACACTCCCTATCTTGGTATCATCTGCATACTTACTAATCCAATTTACCACCCCTTCATCCAGATCATTGATGTCCTCCCCGACAGCACTAGCAAACACTCCCCCAAGGACATTGGTTCCAATCCAGCCCAGGTGCAGACCGTCCTGTTTGTACTGGTCCCACCTCCCCCAGAAATGGTTCCACTGCCCTAAAAATTTGAATCCCTCCCCCTTGCACCATTTTTCAAGCCACGTATTCATCTGCAATATCCTCCTATTTCTACTCTGACTGGCCCGGGTTACTGGTAATAATCCAGAAATTATTACCTTTGAGGTCCTACTTTTAAGTTTATCTCCTAGCTCCCTAAATTCACCTTGTAGGACCTCATCTCTTTTTTTTACCTATATCGTTGGTGCCAATATGCACCACGACAACTGGCTGTTCACTCTCCCCCTCCAGAATGTTCTGCAGCCATTCAGTAACATCCCTGACCTTAGCACCAGGGAGGCAACATACCATCCTGGAGTCTCGTTTGCGGCCGCAGAAACGCCTATCTATTCCCCTGACAATGGAATCCCCTATTACTATTGCCCTTCCCCTCTTTTTTCCCCCATCATGTGCTGCAGAGCCACCCATGGTGCCATGAACTTGGCTGCTGCTGCATTTCCCTGATGAGCCGTCTCCCTCAACAGTATCCAAAATGGTAAACCTGTTTAGTAAGGAGATGACCGCAGGGGACTCCTGCACTACCTGCCTACTGCTTTGCTGGCTATTGGCCACCCGCTCCCTTTCTGTCCTCTTACCTTTTACCTGTGGTATGACCAACTCGCTCTATGTGCTATCCACGACTTTCTCTGCATCGTGGATGCTCCAGTATGAATCCAGCCGCAGCTCCAATCGTTCAATGCGGTCTGCCAGGAGCTGCAGCTGGACACACTTCCTGCAAATGTAGTCACCAGGGACACCGACAATATCCCTGATCTCCCACATGTTGCAGGATGAGCAAACCATGGGGCCAATCTCCACTGACATATCTTACTCCCAAATTACTGTGTAAAAAATATATATTTTAAACACAAAACTTTATCCTTTAAACTTTACTAATAAATACTAATAAATACTGAATCCTTAACTCCCAAAATCCTTAACTCCCAGAATTCTTAACTCCCAGAATCCTTAGCCCCCAGAATCCTTAAACCTGAAGGCAGAAATGTAAAAATGTAAACCCCGGGTTGCAGCCAATCATCTGCTTCCTCTGGTCCTCTTCAACCAATCAGAGGCTTCACCAGATTCCCTCTCTGGAAGATGGAACATTGCAGATGTTGTTTATGCTCACAGCGCAGGTAGCTCCCCCCTCTGTCTCCAACGGCTCCCCGGGCCTCTGTGAAAAGCAAGCCCCGCGCTAGATTTATACTCGCAGCGCAGGTAACTCCCCCCTCTCTCTCCAACGGCTCCCCGGGCCTCTGTGAAAAGCAAGCCCCGCGCTAGATTTATACTCACAGTGCAGGTAACTCCACCCTCTCTCTCCAACGGCTCCCCGGGCCTCACCTATAAAACTGCACTTGATGTCCTTGCCCCCTGCTGAAACGGTAAGAAACTAGACTTGAGTTTGGTGGTCTTGCACACTGCTTGAAATGGCATGAAACTGCGTTTGAATTTAGGGGCCTTGCACCCTGCTTGAAGTGGTATGAAACTGCACTTGAATTTGTTGGCCTTGCACCCTGCTTGAAGTGGTATGAAACTGCATTTGAATTTGGTGACCTTGCACCCTGCTTGAAGTGGTATGAAACTGCACTTGAATTTGGTGGCCTTGCACCCTACTTGAAGTGGTATGAAACTGCATTTGAATTTGGTGGCCTTGCACCCTACTTGAAGTGGTATGAAACTGCACTTGAGTTTGGTGGCCTTGCACCCTGCTGGAACTGGCATGAAACTGCACTTGAGTTTGGTGGCCTTGCACCCTGCTGGAACTGGCATGAAACTGCATTTGAATTTGGTGGCCTTGCACCCTGCTGGAACTGGCATGAAACTGCACTTGAGTTTGGTGGCCTTGCACCCTGCTGGAACTGGCATGAAACTGCATTTGAATTTGGTGGCCTTGCATCCTGCTTGAAATGGAATTTCAAGGAATAGCCATGAGTCAATTGCCAACCGACCAGCCGTGAGTGAGTGAGCTGCGAGCACACCAGGCTTGAGTGACTGAGCCGCCAGCCCAAGAATCCATTCAACCCACAATGTCCATACTAGCGAGGAAGGAAGGATGGGAGGGAAATGGGCAGAAATAAATGGATTAAGCAGGGGAAAAACATTAAAAAATAAAACAAACTAAAATATGTGAAGTGATAGATGAGCTAAATCACACACTGTTCCCCAACAACGCTGATTACACTGCGAGAGGCATAATGGAAGTTGCGTTTTGCATTGAAAGATGGCGGCCGTGACGCTCTGTTATGTACTGCACCTCAGTGCATTGGATTACATAGGATTGAAGCATCTTGCTCCACTCTATGATCCTTTGTTTATCCGGCCGCAGGTCGTGGTCGGGCACCTCTTACTCCATCCGCCGTGGGGGGGGGGTGAAGAGTGGGAGGAGGATGGCCACTTAGCCCATCAAGCCTATACTATCCCAATGAATGTATTAATTGGTGTTTATGTTATAGGAGCAGAATTAGGCCATTCAGCCCATCAAGTCTAGCCTACTACCCCCCCCCCCCCCTCCACACCCATGAATAGATGAACTGAATTGAATACATTTTATTAGCCATATATGTAGGTATGTTGCAAAACTTACCTTGACCAGCGCTGCAGTTCTGCCGCTCCCCGTGTGCGCGACTTTGGCGCCTTTCAGAGGGGGGCGGGCTTAAAGTGACGTTTTTCCACAGGCAGGGGTAATCGATGAATGTCGGGCGATTTCGTTGTGGAAGAAAAATCGCTCCGACATTTCATGAATGAAGGTATTTTTAAATTACTCTAAATTATTTATTAACTAGAGTAATTTAAAAATCACCTTCAAAAGCCGTGAGAACCGACAACCGGAAGGATTTTGCGTAGGGGAGAAGAAAAGGTAAATTGTTTATTTTTATATTAAAAGTTGGTTTTTCGGGAGGCTTTAATAATATTTTTATGTTGCGAAATGGGGTCCCAAAAAATGTATGAACAAACAGTATTTTTCCTCCCGACTTCACCGCTAACCGCAACGTTCTCATCGACCGCATTCCACTAAAACCCACTCGCTAGTTGATTTATATGGCCATTAATTTACAGGCATAAAACACTAAATTCCTTCCATTTGGCCCAGAAATTCATGAAAATGAGATTTAAAAATTATGTTATATTGTGGATTATTGTGTGAATGTTATTTGGACACTTAGGCAATTTAAAAAAAGTTTATCTTTTCTTAAGAAATGGATAGATGTTTAGATCTACTCATTGAATTTTGTAATTAGCTACAATTAGATAACTAACTAATTATATGCTTTAATTTCAGGTCATCCAAGTAAGATTGTTTCATATTTGTTTCAGAATGCTTCAATCTATAATAACTGAAAATTTCATTGAGTTCTCTTTTTTTTGTAAGAAAGTTATGGGCTTTTAACTTTTCCAGATCACAGCTTTTGAGTTAAGTCAATTGAAAGGCAATGGGGAACAAGATGCTAATTTCCGAGTATGAAAATGGCCATAACTTTCTTAATACTGAAGATATGAAAGTAAATTAGGTGTCAAATTAAACTCCTTTTTATGCTTTATATGATAGGATAAATTGCAGACTTGATTTTTAAAATCTCAAAATTTTGTAACATTGCTAATATATGAATACATACAAGGAATTTGCCTTTGTGCTTTGCTCGCAAGTAATGACAAGATATACAGTAGACAATTAAAAATAAAACATTATGGTTTAAGCGTGAAGAATTACATAAAGTTCCAGAGCAAAAGGAGGCTACAGACGTTTGCCTGTTGTGTAGAGCAACAGCTTGTGGAAAGAGCTGTTTTTATATCTGGCTGTGGCAGCTTTCAAGTGAGGAGGGAGAGCTTTAAAGAGATTGTGGCCAGGGTGAGAGGGGCCAGAGATGATCTTACCCGCTCGCTTGCTGGCCCTCGCAGTGTACAGTTCGTCAATTGGGGGAGGGCTGCGGCCAACAACCTTCTCAGCTGCAGCCTCCGGATGTCGTGCTTGGTGGCTGAGCCAAACCTGGCCATGATAGAGAGGATGAGTACAGACTCTACAATGGCAGTATAGAAGTGGACCATCATTACTTGTGGTCGATTGTGTTTCCTCAGCTGCCGCAGGATGTACATCCTCTGTTGGGCCTTTTTGACTGTGGAGACAATGTGGCCTCCCATTTACGGTCCCTGGAAATTAGGGTTGCTAACTGTCGCGTATTAGCCGGGAAATCCAGTATATTGGGCTCAATTGGTTTGTCACATACCCTTGTCCATACCCTTATTTGACTGCTACTGCCCAGACTAAAACTCCTCAGCTGGCCCACCGGCTGGGCTTTGTGTGTAGTCCAGCACCCAGGCCAACCCATCATTCATCCAGCCACAGCCGAGTCGGCCAGCTAAGGTGTTTTGGCCCGGGCCGTGCGACATCGCGCACAAAGACCGGCATCCCATCTAACTCATGAACTGATGATCGGCCATGAGAAGGAGGGGTGATGGTGGTGGTGTCGGCAGTAAGCGAAGGTCCGAAGGTCAGACAGCTGGCCGGGCTGCCGACCGACCGACGGAGCCACAGGTGAGGCTCTGCTGCTGCACTCCATGGGCTGCACTGTGTCGGTATGTGTGAGGCGAGCCCGGACGCGGCGCTCCGAACCATCTGTCCCCTCGACCTGAGTAGCAGCAGTCATGGGGCAAGGGCGGACCCATACAGAACAAACCAATTTAGCCCAATGTGCAGGATGTTCTGGCTAATACGGGACAGTTGGTAACCCTACCTGGTGGTCTGGCTGCTGGAGGATGAAGTGCAGGCCTACATTGACTGCATCATCCACTGATTTATTGGCCCGGGGGTTTGTGATATATTTCAGGTGGGCCAGCACATGTCTTTCAAGGGTCTTCACGGTTAAATGACCACTAGGGGTGTCACATGATTGACAGCCTCGTCTGTCCTTTTCGTCGTTATTTTTGTTATTTTTAGTGAGTTTTAAAAGTCTGTGTTAATGTTCTCTGGTTTGTTTTATGTGGGGAAACTTTTCAATCTCTTATCTTGCTGGAGATGCGATTATTTTCCAGGTCGTATCTCCGGTCACTCTGCAACCTAACATCGTGGAGCTGGAGGCCTCGTTCGGGGCTCACTTTGAGCCCTACCACGGGGATGTGGATTTACCATCGGGGCCAATCCCTTGCCCGGGATCGATGCTCCAACCGTGGCCTGGGGATTTGAACAACGCAGAGCTCACAGCCTCGGGAGAGACCAAGTTGGGAGCTCCAAAATCGCAAGAAGTTTGACTAGCCCCGACCCGGTGTTCGATCGGCCGGTGCGGAGGAACTGACATCCCCCCGATGTAGGAGCTTGAACTCCACAATGAGGAGGGCCTGCCGCAGGCTACGGGCGTAAGATCGTCCTGTAAACGGAAGGTTAGAGGCCCCCGACCACTGGAGAACAAAGAAGGGAAGGGGTTGAACTTTTATTTGCCTTCCATCACAGTGAGGAATGTGCAGGAGTCACTGGTGGATGTTTATGTTTAAATGTAGTTTGTGTTTTCTGTTGCTTTTTATTAGTATGTATGGCAAATCAAGTTCCTTGCATGTTGCAAAACATACTTGGCTAATAAAGTAAGTATGAGTATGAAGTTTGGGTATGAGTATTGCAGGGGTCAGTGCGACAGGCCTGTAGCCAAGAGTAAAGAGTGTTTTATTGTCATAGGAGACTGAGTGAGACCCGTTGGGTCCCATTCTCACACGGGAAGCCTGGTCCCCCAACCATATAACAATTACAGCACGGAAACGGGCCATCTCGGCCCTTCTATTCCGTGCCGAACAATTACTCTCACCTAGTCCCATCTACCTGCACTCAGACCATAACCCTCCATTCCTTTCCCGTCCATATAGCTATCCAATTTATTTTTAAATGATAAAATCGAACCTGCCTCCACCACTTCCACTGGAAGCTCATTCCACACAGCTACCACTCTCTGAGTAAAGAAGTTCCCCCTCATGTTACCCTTAAACCTCTGTCCCTTAATTCTCAAATCATGTCCTCTTGTTTGAATCTTCCCTATTCTCAATGGAAAAAGCTTATCCACGTCAATTCTGTCTATTCCTCTCATCATTTTAAATACCTCTATGAACTCCCCCCCCTTAACCTTCTGCGCTCCAAAGAATAAAGACCTAACTTGTTCAACCTTTCTCTGTAACTTAGGTGCTGAAACCCAGGCAATATTCTAGTAAATCTCCTCTGTACTCTCTCTATTTTGTTGACGCAATATTCCACCACTCACCCATAGCCCTGAACTGAAAGCCCTGAAAGACATCCTTGCCATAGAGGGGGTACAGAGAAGATTCACCAGACTGATTCCTGGGATGTCAGGACTTTCATATGAGGAAAGATTGGATAGACTCGGCTTGTACTCGCTGGAATTTAGAAGATTGAGGGGGGATCTTATAGAAACTTACAAAATTCTTAAGGGGTTGGACAAGCTAGATGCTGGAAGATTGTTCCCGATGTTGGGGGAGTCCAGAACAAGGGGTCACAGTCTAAGGATAAGGGGGAATTCCTTTAGGACAGAAATGAGGAAAACATTCTTTACACAGAGAGTGGTGAGTCTCTGGAATTCTCTGCCACAGAAGGTAGTTGAGGCCAGTTCATTGGCTATATTTAAGAGGGCGTTAGATGTGGCACTTGTGGCTAAAGGGATCAGGGGGTATGGAGAGAAGGCAGGTACGGGATACTGAGTTGGATGATCAGCCATGATCACATTGAATGGCGGTGGAGGCTCGAAGGGCCGAATGGCCTACTCCTGCACCTATTTTCTATGTTTCTATGTAACTGCGCAGGCACAGCTGACGGGTCCCCGTTGAGACGCTCCTGATTCCACCTCCTCCCCTCACCCCCCCCCCCCCACTCCGCCCGTTGCCATTCCCCCGCCATGCACTCCTCCATCCCCCCTCAACCCGCCCCCCCCATACACTCTTATTCCAGTGTATGCCGCATTCCTGCCCATTGGATTCCCATTGTGACATAGAACACACAGGCATTGCTGCGCAGGCACAGCTGACGGGCACGGCAAGTGGAAAAGGTATTTATTAAAGCTTAAAACGTGAATAACTCATAATATAACAACAATTTAAATGTTAAAGATGGAATTTATTCAGTTCAGTTCTTGTTGTGTCTCTTGTGGCATTCTGCAGCTGGTGGAGGGGGACGGCTACAAGCGGGGCCTGTCGGGGGCTGGTGGGGGGGGGGGAGAGTGCTGCCATGGCCTTCCCCTGCCGTAGCCTACCGCTGGCGTGGCGCAGTGGGTGTTTGGCAGGGTGGTGTGGGGTGGGAGGGTTATGGGGGAGGTATGGGTGGGTGGGGTTGGTGTGGGGGAGGGGGGGTGTGGGTGGAGGGATGTGTGGGCGAGGGGGGTTGGTGTGGGAGGGGATGGGGATGGGTGTGTGGGCAGCAGGGATGTGGAGGGGAGGGCGTGAGTGGGGGGGTTGTGGGGGAGGGGAAGAGGGGTGTGTGTGGGAGGGGGTGTGTGTGGGAGGGGGTGTGTGTGGGAGGGGTGTGTGGGAGGGGTGTGTGGGAGGGAGGGGTGTGTGGGAGGGAGGGGTGTGTGGGAGGGAGGGGTGTGTGTGTGGGAGGGGGGTGTGAGTGGGAGGGGGGTGTGTGTGGGAGGGTGTGTGTGGGAGGGGGTGTGTGGGAGGGGGTGTGTGTGGGAGGGGTGTGTGGGAGGGGGGGGTGTGTGGGAGGGGGGGGTGTGTGCGGGGGGGGGTGTGTGGGAGGGGGGTGTGTGTGCGGGAGGGGCCTGTGTGTGCGGGAGGGGCCTGTGTGTGCGGGAGGGGCCTGTGTGTGCGGGAGGGGGGTGTGTGTGCGGGAGGGGGGTGTGTGTGCGGGAGGGGGGTGTGTGTGCGGGAGGGGGGTGTGCGGGAGGGGGGTGTGTGGGAGGGGGTGTGTGGGAGGGGGGTGTGTGGGAGGGGGGGGTGTGGGAGGGGGGGGTGTGGGAGGGGGGTGTGTGGGAGGGGGGTGTGTGGGAGGGGTGTGTGGGAGGGGGTGTGTGGGAGGGGGTGTGTGGGAGGGGGTGTGTGGGAGGGGGTGTGTGAGGGGGTGTGTGTGAGGGGGTGTGTGGGAGGGGGTGTGTGGGAGGGGGTGTGTGTGGGAGGGGGGGGTGTGTGTGGGGGAGGGGTGTGTGTGTGTGGGGGAGGGGGGGGGTGTGTGTGTGGGGGAGGGGGGGGGTGTGTGTGTGGGGGAGGGGGGGGTGTGTGTGGGAGGGGGGTGTGTGTGTGGGAGGGGGTGTGTGTGTGGGAGGTAGGTGTGTGTGTGGGAGGGGGGTGTGTGTGTGGGAGGGGGGTGTGTGTGTGGGAGGGGGGTGTGTGTGTGGGAGGGGGGTGTGTGTGTGGGAGGGGGTGTGTGGGAGGGGGGTGTGTGTGCGGGAGGGGCCTGTGTGTGCGGGAGGGGCCTGTGTGTGCGGGAGGGGGGTGTGTGTGCGGGAGGGGGGTGTGTGTGCGGGAGGGGGGTGTGTGTGCGGGAGGGGGGTGTGTGTGCGGGAGGGGGGTGTGTGTGTGGGAGGGGGGTGTGTGTGTGGGAGGGGGGTGTGTGGGAGGGGGGTCTGTGGGAGGGGTGTGAGTGGGAGGGGGGGTGTCAGTGGGGGGTAGGGCCTCCATCAGCGGCTGTGGCAACACTCATCGGCTCGCGGCCCGGCAGCACTCACTCACTGACTCCCGGCGGCACTCACTCACTCACCGGCTGCCTGCCGGCCACACTCACTCAGCGGCTCTCGGCTCGCCTTGATGGCCGACGCAGCTCACTCTCCACACTCTGCTCACTCCGCTCCTTCAGCTTTATTCTCCTCGCCACCGGTGATTGACAGCGGGTGCCAGAAGGGCGTTTTTTACGATATTTCATAACTTTTGTAATATTTTATCGAACGGATCAAAACTTGATACACTTGCAGCACAGGAGATGCCGAGTAAGGTGACGAAAAATCGTAGCACTATCGTGTACCATTTCTACCCAAATTGTAAAACAACGCAAACCGGAAGAGGACAAGATGAGAGTTTTAGTTAAGTACTAAACTAAGTGGGACTCATTGGGTCCCAGCATCACACGGGAGGGCTGGTTCCCCAACGCAATATTCCACCTCTCTACCAATTCCAATATTGGTGGCCAGTGGGAGGGGGGGGGGGGGGGGGGAGAGGGCTTTCTAGAGTGCTAGTATGGGTGTTGTGGGCAGGATGGACTGATTTCCAGAGGGCTAGTATGGACATTGTGTGCCAAATGGCTTCTTGGACTGGCGGCTCAGTTACTCAAGCCTGTTGTGCTGCCAGCTCACTCATGGCTAGCAGTTGTCTCATGGCTATTCCTTGAAATTCCATTTCGTGCAGGGTGCAAGGCAACTTTAATTTGGCAAGGCAACTTTAATTAGGCAACACAGCTTTCGCATTTCCAAACCAAAGGCAACACTGCTCTCGCATTTCCAAACCAAAGGCAACACAGCTTTCGCATTACCAAACCAAAGGCAACACAGCTTTCGCATTACCAAACCAAAGGCAACACAGCTTTAACATTTCCAACTATATTTTCAAACCACATTAAGGGCACTGACAGGTCAGTAAAACCATTCACAGTTTAGTAGCCATATGTTCAGTGTTATTCACAGCTCAGACTGAGAGACATGACCCTCTCACTCCCCCATCTTGCAGAGACTGACTGAGGCACTCAACACTTCCGGGTTTTATAGTCCCTCCGGAAAGGGCGTGGCCTTCCAACCCGAAGGAGAGAGAATATCAACATTTTTTAAACATTAATAACTCTTTTATATTTAATCGATGGGAAAAATCCTCTTGTCCTGTGCAGTGGAGGGGGACTCTGAGTAAGATGGTCAAAATCACAGCCGTAAGTAGAAACATAGAAAATAGGTGCAGGAGTAGGCCATTTGGCCCTTCGAGCCTGCACCGCCATTCAATGTGATCATGGCTGATCATCCAACTCAGTATCCCCTACCTGCCTTCTCTCCATACTCCCTGATCCCTTTAGCCACAAGTGCCACATCTAACGCCCTCTTAAATATAGCCAATGAACTGGCCTCAACTACCTTCTGTGGCAGAGAATTCCAGAGACTCACCACTCTCTGTGTAAAGAATGTTTTCCTCATTTCGGTCCTAAAGGAATTCCCCCTTATCCTTAGACTGTGACCCCTTGTTCTGGACTCCCCCAACATCGGGAACAATCTTCCAGCATCTAGCTTGTCCAACCCCTTAAGAATTTTGTAAGTTTCTATAAGATCCCCCCTCAATCTTCTAAATTCCAGCGAGTACAAGCCGAGTCTATCCAATCTTTCCTCATATGAAAGTCCTGACATCCCAGGAATCAGTCTGGTGAATCTTCTCTGTACCCCCTCTATGGCAAGGATGTCTTTCCTCAGATTTGGAGACCAAAACTGTACGCAATACTCCAGGTGTGGCCTCACCAAAACCCTGTACAACTGCAGTAGAACCTCCCTGCTCCTATACTCAAATCCTTTCGCTATGAATGCTAACATACCATTTGCTTTCTTCACTGCCTGCTGCACCTGCATGCCTACTTTCAATGACTGGTGTACCATGACACCCAGGTCTCGTTGCATCTCCCCCTTTCCTAATCTGCCACCATTCAGATAATAGTCTACCCTCATGTTTTTGCCACCAAAGTGGATAACCTCACATTTATCCACATTATACTGCATCTGCCATGCATCTGCCCATTCACTCAGCCTATCCAAATCACCCTGCAGCCTCCAAGCATCCTCCTCACACCTAACTATACCCCCCAGCTTGGTATCATCTGCAAATTTGGAGATGTTGCATTGAATTCCCTCGTCCAAATCATTAATATATATTGTAAATAGCTGGGGTCCCAGCACTGAGCCTTGCGGCACCCCACTAGTCACTGCCTGCCATTCTGAAAAGGACCCGTTTACTCCTACCCTTTGCCTCCTGTCTGCTAGCCAGTTCTCTATCCACATCAATACTGAACCCCCAATACCGTGTGCTTTAAGTTTGTATGCTAATCTCTTATGCGGGACCTTGTCGAAAGCCTTCTGAAAGTCTAGATATAACACATCCACTGGTTCTCCCTTATCCACTCTACTAGTTACATCCTCGAAAAATTCTATCAGATTTGTCAGACATGATTTACCTTTCGTAAATCCATGCTGACTTTGTCCAATGATTTCACCACTTTCCAAATGCGCTGCTATCCCATCTTTAATAACTAGCAGTTTCCCCACTACCGATGTTAGACTAACTGGTCTGTAATTCCCCGCTTTCTCTCTCCCTCCTTTTTTAAAAAGTGGGGTTACATTAGCTACCCTCCAATCCTCAGGAACTACTCCAGAATCTAAGGAATTTTGAAAAATTATCACTAATGCATCCAATATTTCTGTGGCTACCTCCTTGAGTACTCTGGGATGCAAACTATCTGGCCCTGGGGATTTATCGGCCTTCAATCCGTTCAATTTACCCAACACCACCTCCCGGCTAACCTTGATTTCACTCAGTTCCTCCATCTTATTTGACCCCCGTTCCACTGTTATTTCCGGCAGATTATTTATGTCTTCCTTAGTGAAGACAGAACCAAAGTAGTTATTCAATTGGTCTGCCATGTCCTTGTTCCCCATGATCAATTCACCTGTTTCTGACTGCAAGGGACCAACATTTGTTTTAACTAGTCTCTTTCTCTTCACATATCTATAAAAACTTTTGCAGTCAGTTATTATGTTCCCTGCCAGTTTCCTTTCATAATCTATTTTCCCTTTCCTAATTAAGCCCTTTGTCCTCCTCTGCTGGATTCTGAATTTCTCCCAGTCCTCCAGTAGGCTGCTTTTTCTGGCAAATTTGTATGCCTCATCTTTTGTTTTTATACTATCCCTGATTTTCCTTGTTATCCATGGATGCACCACCTTCCCCGATTTATTCTTTTGCCAAACTGGTATGAACAACTTTTGTACTTCATCCATGCAGTCTTTAAATACCTTCCATTGCACATCCACTGTCAACCCTCTAAGAATCACCTGCCAGTCTATCTTGGCCAATTCACATCTCATTCCTTCAAAGTTACCTTTGTTCAAGTTCAGAACCCTTGTTTCTGACTTAATTTTGTCACTCTCCATCCTAATGAAGAACTCAACCATATTATGGTCACTCTTGCCCAAGGGGCCACGCACAACAAGACTGCTAACTAACCCTTCCTCATTACTCAATACCCAGTCTAGAATAGCCTGCTCTCTCGTTGGTTCCTCCACATGTTGGTTGAGAAAACTATCCCGCATACATTCCAGGAAATCCTCTTCCTCAGCACCCCTGCCAATTTGATTCAACCAATCTACATGCAGATTGAAGTCACCCATTATAACCGTGTTACCCTTGTTGCACGCATTTCTAATTTCCTGTTTGATGCCATCCCCAACTCCAATACTACTGTTAGGTGGCCTGTACACAGCTCCCACTAGCGTTTTCTGCCCCTTAGAGTTTCGCAGCTCTACCCATATCGATTCCACATCCTCCACGCTAATGTCCTTCCTTTCTATTGCATTAATCTCCTCTCCCACCAGCAACGCTACCCCACCTCCTTTTCCTTTTCGTCTATCCCTCCTGAATATTGAATATCCCTGGATGTTCAGCTCCCAGCCTTGGTCATCCTGGAGCCATGTCTCCGTGATCCCAACTATAACATAGTCATTAATCGCTATCTGCACCTTCAACTCATCCACCTTATTACGAATGCTCCTCGCATTGAGACACAAAGCCTTCAGGCTTGTTTTTACACCACTCTTACTCCTTATACAATTATGATGACAAGTGGCCCCTTTCACATCGATCCCTATTACACTTGGCCATACTCTCCTATCCCTTTGTGAGCTTTCTTTCCCGTTAATTCTGGGGTCATTAACCATCCCTTTACTCTCTTTCCCTTTAACTCCGTTCTCGATTATCCCATTTGACACCCCACCCCCCTTATTCAGTTTAAAACCATCCGTGTAGCAGTGGCAAACCTGCCGGCCAGAATGCTGGTCCTCCACCTGTTAAGATGCAATTTGTACAGTTTTGTCCCTTTTGTACAGTTCCCCCTTACTCCAAAACAGATCCCAGTGATCTAAGAATCTAAATCCCTGCCCCCTGCACCAGTTCCTCAGCCACACATTCAGGTCCCGTATCTCCCTGTTCCTGCTCTCGCCAGCACGAGGAACTGGAAGCAAACCGGAGATAACAACCCTGGAAGTCCTGCTTTTCAGCATTTTTCCAAGCTCTCTGAAGTCCCGCTGCAAAATATTCATCCCCTTCTTTCCAACATCATTTGTGCCAACATGCACGACCACTTCTGGCTGTTCACCTTCGCCCTTGAGGATTGTCTGCACTCTGTCCGTAACATCCTGGATCCTGGCACCAGGAAGGCAGCACACCATCCTGGAATCCCGTCTGTTGCCGCAAAAACCCCTGTCCGTACTCTCACAAAGTAGCAGGGTTTTTTTTCTAAAATCAATGTACAGAACAACTGGAAGTGGTCAAGATCATACTTTTAGTAATATAGATAGAAAATAGAATAGGAATAGATAGATAGATAGATAGATAGATAGATAGATAGATAGATAGATAGATAGATAGATAGATAGATAGATAGATAGATAGATTAAATAAATTCTTACTTGCTGCAGCACAACAGAATATGTAAATATAGTACATAAACGAGAGGGAAAAAAAAACTTCTGTGTGTATATACACATACTCAAAAAAACAGACAATCATAGTGCAACATTAATAATAGTCTGTTGTTGTTCAGAGCTTATTTATTGTTGAGTTTAATAGCCTGATGGCTGTGGGGAAGAAGCTGTTCCTGAACTGGGACCTTACAGTTTTCAGGCTCCTGTATTTTCTTCCTGATGGCAGTGGTGAGATAAGCATGTGGCCAGGATGGTGTGGGTCTCTGATGATGTTGGCTGCCTTTTTGATTCAGCGACTCCGATAAATCCCTTCCGATGGTGAGGAGGTCAGAGCTGGTGATGGACTGGGCAGTGGTCACAACTTTTAGCAGTCTTTCCGCTCCTAGATGCTCAAGTTGCAGAACCAGGGCATGATGCAACCAGTCAATATGCTCTCTAATGTACTGAACAAGACTGGAGTCAGACCAGTAATACTTGGCTTTGTTGGTATGGGAACAATAGTGGAGACTTTGACACAGGCAGGGACAGTGCAGGTTTGCAGGGACTGGTTGAAAATGTGTAGAACGGTGCCATATCTTTGCACAGAGCTTGAGGGTAGAGGGGGAAACATTGTCCGGTTCTGGAGATTTCTGGCTTTTCTGTCTCCTGAACAGCCTCAACATCTCAATAGATAATAGACAAAGGGTGCAGTAGTAGACCTTTTGGCCCTTCGATCCAGCACCACGATTCACGGTGATCATGGCTGATCATCCACAGTCAGTAGATAAAAAATGCTGGATAAACTCAGCGGTTGAGGCAGCATCTAGGGAGAAAAGGAATAGGCGATGTTTCGGGTTGAGTCCCTTCTTCAGACTGATGTCAAGGGAGTGGGGGGGTGGGGCGGAAAAAAGAAAGGAAGAGGCGGAGACAGTAAGCTTTGTGGGAGAGCTGGGAAGGGGGAGGGAAAGCAGCGTGAAAGCAAGGACTACCTGAAATTAGAGAAGTCAATGTTCATACCGCCGAGGTGTAAACTACCCAAGCGGAATATGAGGTGTTGTTCCTCAAATTTGCGCTGGTTCTCACTCTGGCAATGGAGGAGGCCCAGGACAGAAACGTCAGATTCGGGACCTGTCAATGAAAAAACTATTTCCACCCAGAGAGTTATGAATCTGTGGAATTCTCAGTCTCAGAAGGTGGTGGAGGATGGTTCTCTGGATACTTTCAAGAGAGAGCTAGATAGGGCTCTTAAAGATAGCAGAGTCAAGGGAAATAGGGAGAAGGCATGAACGAGGTGCTGATTGTGGATGATCAGGCATGATCACAGTGAATCGCAGCGCTGGCTCGAGGATCCGAATAGCCTACTCCTGCACCTATTGTCTATTGTATATTCGTCGAGGCTTGTGTTTGCTTCCCTGAACACATTCCAATCAGTGCAGTCAAAACAGGACTATAGGCTTTCAATGGCCCGCGCTTGTCCACCTTTTAATTGTTCATACCACACATTAGCAGATTTGAGTTTCTGCCTGTAGGTCGGAATAAGGTGAACTAAACAATGATCAGAGAGTCCCAGACCCGCCCATGGAACAGTGCGATATGCGTTCCTAATTGTAATATAACAATGAACGAGTGTTCTCTCCCCTCGGGCAGGGCAGGTAACGTGATGTCTGTAATTTGGAAGCTCTCGGCTGTGGTTAGCCTTGTGAAAATCCCCCAAAACTATGACCGTGGAGTCCGGGAATTCACTCTCTACTCCAGCGTTTCTTAAACGGGGTTCCCCATAACACTAGGGTTCTGCGAGAAATAGTGATCAATAGGCTAATCATATGTAAATGCATTTTTGAATCATTTTTGTGTTTAATTTCATATTCGTAATTCTATATAACACATATGGCATATTTAGCGCCACCTATTTAGCATATTTAGCGACATTCAAACGGCGCTTGTGTGAAACACCCTTTAGTGGTCAGTGGACAGATAATTCACAAGGTTAATTCTGTTCACGAGGTCGATTCCCGGGATGGCGGGACTGTCATATGTTGAAAGAATGGAGTGTATGCTCTGGAATTCAGAAGGATGAGAGGGAATTGTATTAAACATATAACATTATTATGGGATTGGACACGCTAGAGGCAGGAAACGTTCCCGATGTTGGGAGAGTCCAGAACCAGGGGGCACAGTTTAAGAATAAAGGGAAGGCCATTTAGAACGGAGATAACAAAAAACTTTTTCACCCAGAGAGTTGTGAATCTGTGGAATTATCTGCCTCCGAAGGCAATGGAGGTCAATTCTCTGGATGCTTTCATAGAAGGGTACCCATAGAACCCATAGAAACATAGGTGCAGGAGTAGGCCATTCGGCCCTTCGAGCCTCCACCGCCATTCAATGTGATCATGGCTGATCATCCAACTCAGTATCCCGTACCTGCCTTCTCTCTATACCCCCTGATCCCTTTAGCCACAAGTGCCACATCTAACGCGCTCTTAAATATAGCCAATGAACTGGCCTCAACTACCTTCTGTGGCAGAGAATTCCAGAGACCCACCACTCTCTGTGTAAAGAATGTTTTCCTTATCTCGGTCCTAAAGGAATTCCCCCTTATCCTTGAGACTGTGACCCCTTGTTCTGGACTCCCCCAACATCGGGAACAATCTTCCAGCATCTAGCTTGTCCAACCCCTTAAGAATTTTGTAAGTTTCTATAAGATCCCCCCTCAATCTTCTAAATTCCAGCGGGTACAAGCCGAGTCTATCCAATTTTTCCTCATATGAAAGTCCTGACATCCCAGGAATCAGTCTGGTGAACCTTCTCTGTACCCTCTCTATGGCAAGAATGTCTTTCCTCAGATTTGGAGACCAAAACTGTACGCAATACTCCAGGTGTGGCCTCACCAAAACCCTGTACAACTGCAGTAGAACCTCCCTGCTCCTATACTCAAATCCTTTCGCTATGAATGCTAACATACCATTTGCTTTCTTCACTGCCTGCTGCAACCTGCATGCCTACTTTCAATGACTGGTGTACCATGACACCCAGGTCTCGTTGCATCTCCCCTTTTCCTAATCGGCCACCATTCAGATAATAGTCTACCCTCATGTTTATGCCACCAAAGTGGATAACCTCACATTTGTCCACATTATACTGCATCTGCTATGCATCTGCCCATTCACTCAGCCTATCCAAATCACCCTGCAGCCTCCAAGCATCCTCACGCCTACCTATACCCGCCAGCTTGGTGTCATCTGCAAATTTGGAGATGTTGCATTGAATTCCCTTGTCCAAATCATTAATATATATTGTAAATAGCTGGGGTCCCAGCACTGAGCCTTGCGGTACCCCACTAGTCACTGCCTGCCATTATGAAAAGGACCCATTTACTCCTACCCTTTGCTTCCTGTCTGCCAGCCAGTTCTCTATCCACATCAATACTGAACCCCCAATACCGTGACTTTAAGTTTGTATGCTAATCTGTTATGCGGAACCTTGTCGAAAGCCTTCTGAAAGTCTAGATATAACACATCCACTGGTTCTCCCTTATCCACTCTACTAGTTACATCCTCGAAAAATTCTATCAGATTTGTCAGACATGATTTACCTTTCGTAAATCCATGATGACTTTGACCAATGATTTCACCACTTTCCAAATGCGCTGCTATCCCATCTTTAATAACTGACTCTAGCAGTTTCCCCACTACCGATGTTAGCCTAACTGGTCTGTAATTCCCCGCTTTCTCTCTCCCTCCTTTTTTAAAAAGTGGGATTACATTAGCTACCCTCCAATCCTCAGGAACTACTCCAGAATCTAAGAGTTTCAATAGAGAGTTAGATAGAGCTCTTAAAGATCGTGGAGTCAAGGGACATGGGGAGAAGGCAGGAACGGGGTACTCAAATATGATTATTATTATTATTATTATTACAAATTTATTGTCATTTGAAGCTCAAAAGAAGTTCAAACGAAATTTGGTTTCTGCAGTCATACAACAAGAAAAGAACCAAGACACAGCCAACACAGTTGACACAAACATCATTCGCAGTGAATCTCCCTCTCACTGTAATGGAAGGCAAAATCTTGTCTCTCCGTGTTGCATTCATCCCCCGGTGTCAAAGCCCCCGGCGGGCGATGGCAAGTCCCGCAGGCGTTAAAGCCGCGCCTGGAGATGTCATGCCCCGCTCCGGGTCACCCTCAACCCCGCAACTCAGGCGGGAGAAGTTGCCGTTGCGGGAGCTCCGGAAAGCGGTCTCCCACCAGGGATCCGCAAGCTCCCGATGTCACCGTCCACCGGACCTGCGGCTGGAGCCTCCGAAGCTCCGGAGTCGGGCCGCAGCAGCCACCACCACAGCTCTCCACGCTCCGACATATCCCCCCCCCCCCCCCACCCCACCCCACCCCACGTATACACAGCTAAAAACTGTATAAAAATCATAACAAACTATACATTCAACGGGACAAAAAAAAAGACAGACGGACTGCAGAGGCCGCTGCAACGTCCTCGCACCGCCTTTATTATCATGAATGTTGACGAACAGCCATAATCTCAGTGAATGGCGGTGCTGGCTCGAAGGGCCGAATGGCCTACTCCTGCACCTATTGTCTATTGACAGGAGCTGTGTGTGACGGATTTGTATATCATCAAGTGACTCACTCGAGTACAGACGCATGCACGGTCTCCGTCAGTCCTGTCTGTGCTTCCTGTCATGCAGGTACACTCCCTCATTCACCCACATTATTTACTCATTTTTATCTATCATTTAGGGATGTTATATTAATTTTTTTAAGGATGTTTATTTTTGTTAGTTAATCTAAATGTATATATGTTTTTGTTAGTTTATGGAAAATGTATGCGTGTAGCTTTTTCTTAGTTTAGAGATTCAGCGCGGAAACACGCCCACCGT
>CAUPSL010000626.1:20000-56387 GCA_963514005.1 Raja brachyura | reverse complement strand
CACCCTCCCCCACTCCCTCTCCTCCCCACCCCCACCCCCTCCCCACCTTCTCTCCCCCCTCATCTCCTCCCCACCCCCCCCTCACCCTCCCCACTCCCTCTCCCTCCGCACCCCCCCTCCCCCACCCCCCACTCCCTCTCCCTTCCGCACCCCCCCCTCCCCCCACCCCTCACCCCCTCACTCCCTCTCCCCCCTCACCCCTCTCACTCCCCTCCCCCCTCCCCCTCCCCACCCCCTCCCCCCATCACCCTAATCACTCCCTCCCCACCCCCCTCTCCCCCTCACTCCCTCCCCACCCCCCCTCACCCTCACCCTCCCCCACTCCCTCACCCTCCCTTCTCCCCCAAAACCCAATTAATTAATCCCAAAACCTAGTGTGCGTGCTATAACTTTGAAATAATGCGGTCACATGTACACCTATTTAAATGTTTTCGTTTAATTTTGCACGCCTTTTAATTTAAGTACATGCTGCTCTTTGGGAACATAGCCCCTGTATAAAATGCACGGCGCCGACGGTTGTGGGGCAGGACCATAAAGTGAGATTGTCACAAGGCCGTCTTTGCTGGTATCAGACAGGATCTTGATCAAGTGTTAAAGAAGGAACTGCAGATGCTGGAGAATCGAGGGTTACACAAAAAGCTGGAGAAACTCAGCGGGTGCAGCAGCATCTAAGGAGCGAAGGAGATAGGCGACGTTTCGGGTCGAGACCCTTCTTCAGACAGAAGGGTCTTGACCCGAAACATCGCCTATCTCCTTCGCTCCTTAGATGCTGCTGCACCCGCTGAGTTTCTCCAGCTTTTTGTGTAACCCAGGATCTTGATCAATGTGCAGGGAAGGAACTGCAGATCCTGGTTTACACCGAAGATAGACACAGAATGTTGAAGTGACTCAACGGGACAGGCAGCATCTCTGGAGAGAAGGAATGGGTGAAGAAGGGTCTCGACCCAAAACGTTACCCACTCCTTCTCTCCAGACATGCTGCCCGTCCCGCTGAGTTACTCCAGCAATCTGTGTCTACCATCAGTCAAGATATTGAGTATAGAAGTTGGGAAATGTTGCCACAGTTGTGCAAAACGTTGGTGAGGCCGCACTTGGAGAATTGTGTTCAGTTTCGGTCTGTTAAAATATCATTAAGCTGGAAAGAGTTCAGAGAAGATTTACGAGGATGTTGCCAGGATCTGAGGGATTGGGCATGCTAGGGACAATTCCTTGGAATGCAGGAAGCTGAGATGTGATCTTAGAGGTGTATAAAATCACAAGGGGAATGGATAGTGTTTAACCCAGAGTAGGGGAATCGAGAGCCAGTGGAATTTAATACACACTTGAGGGCACCTTTTTTCACGAATTGTGGTGGGTATATGGAGCGAGCTGGTTGAAGCTGGGACTACGACAACGTTTAGACACTTGGGCAGGTTCATGAAAAGGAAAGCTTCAGAGAGATATGGGCCAAACGCGGCAAGTGGGGCGAGATTAGATGGGGCATCTTGGTCGGTATGGGCCCGTTGGGCTGAAGGGGCCTGTTTCTGCGCTGTGTCGTCTCTGACTCTAGGAGTCACAGATTAAAGTTGTAAATTGGGGCAAGGCCAAAAAATGGTGGAGTTAGACAGGAAGTTGCTGTGAGAGGATGTTTGCAGGTGAAGGTACATCTGGCGAGTGGGAGGCTTGAACATGAGATCGGGACCCTTCGATCTGGCCCAACATGTTCCTGTTGGTGTGAAGGGAGAGACAGACAGGATTAGGGGGTGATAGAGTGATACAGTGTGGAAACAGGCCCTTCCGCCCAACTTGCCCATCCCCGGCTAACATGTCCACTCTGCACTAGTCCCACCTGCCTGCGTTGGCCTATATTCCTCCTAACCTGTCCTATCCATGTCCCTGTCTAACTGTTTCTTAAACGTTGGGATAGTCCCTGCCTCAACTACCTCCTCCGACAGCTCGTTCCATACACCCACCACCCTTTGTGTGAAAATGGTACCCCCCCCCTATAGAATCTTTTCACCTTCACCTAAATCTACGTTCTCTGGTTTTCAATTGCATTCTCTGGGCAAAGGCTCTCAAGTGAAGGGAGTTTATTGTCATGTGTCCCAGATAGGACAATGAAATTCCCTGCCCTCTGTCACATGACAATGTTCACCCGACCTATGGGTGAACATTGGGGAACATCAGGAAGAGACTGACTTTGGTGCCTTCCCTCACGGTGGAAATGTTGATCCTGCTGTGTGGGGATGTTTTATGTTGAATTTCTATCTACTCTGTGTTGTGTTTTTTATTTTTGGCTGTATGGTGACTTTGTTTTCACTGTGCCAATTGGCACATGTGACAAATAAAATCTATCTGTATCTGTATCTTGCTTGCTTCAGCACAACCGGGTACTGTAAACATAAATACAGTTCAGTTCAAATACACATTAATAAACAGATGAAGTGCAATAGTCCGTTACAGTCAGGGTCTGTTTGTTGGCGAGTTTAACAGCCTGATGGCTGTGGGGAAGAATCTGTTCCTGAACCTGATGTAACAGATCTCAGGCTCCTCTACCTTCTGCCCGATGTGGCTAGGTTGGTGTGGGTCCTTGATGATGCTGCCAGCCTTTTTGAGGCAGCGACTGTGGTTGATCCCCTCGATGGTGGGGAGGTCAGAGCCGATGATGGACTGGGCAGTGGTTACGCTGTGCGTTTAATTGATCTATTCCTCTCATGATTTTATACATGGGGGGGTATGTTTCTATGTAGTTGCCCAGCTAATCCTTGCATCCCTTCTTAAATTAGTCATGTCTTAACCATGTATTGTCTATCTGGTTAAGAAAAGTAGGTGCAGGAGTAGGCCATTCGGCCCTTCGAGCCAGCACTGCCATTCAAGACGATCATAGCTTAATAATGCAAAATCAGTACCCTGTTCTTGCTTTTTCCCCAATATCCTTTGATTCCATTGGTCCTACGAGATTAGTAACTCTCTTGAGAACATCCAGTGCATTGGCCTCCACTACCGTCTGTGGCAGAGATTTCCACAGATTCGCAACTCTCTGGGTGAAAAAACATTTTCCTCATCTCCGTCCTAAATGGCCTACCCCTTATTCTTAAACTGTGACCGTAGCCTGGAGAGAGATAGTGTGGGTTTGTGTGTGTGGGGAACCATGTCAGTTGTGACCACTGCCCAGTCCATCACCAGCTCTGACCTCCCCACCATCGAAGGGGTCTGCAGGAGTCGCTGCCTCAAAAAGGCAGCCGGCATCACCAGAGAACCACACCATCCTGGCCACACACTCATCTCACCCCTGCCATCGGGAAGAAGGTACAGGAGCCTGAAAACTGTAACGTCCAGGTTCAGGAACAGCTTCTTCCCCACAGCCATCAGGCTGTTAAACACGGCAACCTCATATAAGCTCTGGACTACATTAGACTTATTATTATTGCACTATTATTGTTTGTTTTTGTGTGTACATATATATATATATGTGTGTAAATATATATGTATATGATCTATATATGTCTAATATGTATATTATTTATATATATTAATTTTGAGTATGTGTGTATAAATACACACACTTATTTTTTTCTCTCTTTATTATATCGTTCACAGTGTACTACATAGAAACATAGACAATAGGTGCAGGAGGAGGCCATTTGGCCCTTCGAGTCAGCACCGCCATTCATTGTGATCATGGCTGATTGTGGCTAAAGGGATCAGTGGGTATGGAGAGAAGGCAGGTACAGGATACTGAGTTGGATGATCAGCCATGATCATATTGAATGGCGGTGCAGGCTCGAAGGGCCGAATGGCCTACTCCTGCACCTATTTTCTATGATTCTATGATCATCCCCAATCAATAACCCGTGCCTGCCTTCTCCCCATATCCCTTGACTCCACTAGCCCCTAGAGCTCTATCCAACTCTCCCTCAAATCCATCCAGTGATTTGGCCTCCACTGCCCTCTGTGGCAGGGAATTCCACAAATTCACAACTCTCTGGGTGAAAAAGTTTTTTCTCACCTCAGTCTTAAATGACTTCCCCTTTATTCTAAGACTGTGGCCCCTGGTTCTGGACTCGCCCAAGATTGGGAACATTTTTCCTGCGTCTAGCTTGTCCAGTCCTTTTATAATTTTATATGTTTCTGTAAGATCCCCCCCCCCGGCCCCCCTCATCCATATTCTGCAGCAAGTAAGAATGTCATTGTTCTATCTGGGACGTAAGAGAATAAAACTCTCTTGACTCATGAAGTGTAGATGAAGGGATTGATAATGGTAGGGTGGTCGATGTTGGCAACATGATGTTTAGCTCAGCCTCTCACAAGGTCCCAGGTGGTCGGCTGGTCTAGGGTGATCGATGTGTGGGATTCGGGAGTGAGCTAGACAGTTGGACACAACATTGACTTGGTGGTACGAGTGTATTTTACTTCAGAGATACAGCACAGAAACAGGCCCTTCGGCCCGCCGAGTCCGTGCCGACCAGCGATCCCCGCACACTAACACTATCCCACGCACACTCGGGACAACTTACAATTTTACCAAATCCAATTAACCTACAAACCTGCACGTCTTTGGAGTGTGGGAGGAAACCGGAGCACCCGGAGAAAAACCACGTAGGTCAAGGGGAGAACGAACAAACTCCGCACAGACAGCACCCGTAGTCAGGATCGAACCCGTGTCTCTGGCGCTGTGAGGCAGCAATTCTACCGCTGCACCACCGTGCTGCCTGCTGAGGGCCGTTTCCCCCTCGGTCATTCCCTCTTCTCCCGCGTACCAGCAGATCCAGGAACTGCTCCTTCCTCGCTATTATCAGCCACTAGGTCATAAGTGATAGGAGCAGAATTAGGCCATTCGGCCCATCAAGTCTACTCCGCCATTCGATCATGGCTGATCTATCTCTCCCTCCTAACCCCATTCCCCTGCCTTCTCCCTGTAACCCCTGACACCCGCACTAATCAACAATCTATCTCGTTACCTCCCACTCCTTCATTCGCTCGTCCCCCAGCCCCCACCCCTCTTCCATGAGGAGGTCAGGGTGTCCCACAAGGGGATAGACACAAAAAGCTGGAGTAACTCAGCGGGACCGGCAGCATCTCTTGAGAGAAGGAATGGGTGGCTTTCCGGGTCGAGACCCTGCTTCAGACTGCCCTACAGGGGGGCTGGGTTTCATTTAGTTTAGCGATACAGCACGGAAACATGCCCTTCGGCCCACTGAGCCTGTGCCGACCAGTGTAATCTTTCTTTTGACAGAGAGTGGTGAGTCTGTGGAGTTCTCTGCCTCAGAGGGCGGTGGAGGCCGGTTCTCTGGATACTTGCAAGAGAGAGCTGGATAGGGCTCTTAAAGATAGCAGAGTCAGAGGATATGGGGAGAAGGCAGGAACGGGGTCCTGATTGGGGATGATCAGCCATGATCGCATTGAATGGCGGTGCTGGCTCGAAGGGCCGAATGGCCTACTCCTGCACCTGTTGTCTATTTTCCCCATCCTGGAACTGTGTTTGTACATCTACCCTGCCCCCCCACTCATTGTGCTTCCCCTCTTCACAGGGCGGTCTGATGGCCATGACCATCTTTTACCCACTGGACACGGCCCGCTTGAGGCTCCAAGGTAAGACTCTGCTCCCTCTGCTGGAGCTCAGCGCAACTGCAGTCGGGACTCAACTCTCTTCCCCTCCCCACAGATGCCCCCCTGAACTGCCGACTCTTTGTTTGACCGACTGGGGGAGCAGGTGGGCGGGAGGGGAGGGCGGGTGGGTGGGTGGGAGTAAGGGGAGGGGTGAGCGAGCGGGACGGAGGGGGGAGGGAACGGATGGGAGGGGAGGGGTGAGGAGTGGGGGAAATTGGAGGGGAGGGGTGAGTGGGTGGGGGAGGGAGTAGGGGGGTGGAGGGGTGGACGTGTCCCAGTGTCGGGTTATCTCTGTTCCTGAAGATGCCGTCTGGTGTTGCAGTGGATGAGAAGATGAAGGCAAAGTCCACGCCGGTGGTATTGGCCGAGATCATCAAGGAGGAGGGGCTGTGAGTAGGGGGATAGTACGTGTGCGCGGGGGGGAGCGGCCTCATGTCTGCCTGTGTGTGGGGGGGGGGGACGGACTGGGGTGCGTTGGGGGGCTTAATCTGTGTCCCGTCACTGGTACCTGGTTTCCATCACCTATAGCCAGACACAGCAACAGACTTTTTGTGGGAAGTGCAGATGCTGGTTTCAACCAAAGGTTGACACAAAATGCTGGAGTAACTCAACGGGACAGGCAGCATCTCTGGAGAGAAGGAATGGGTGACATTTCAGATTCGAGACCCTTCTTCAGACGGGTGGGTAGAAGGGTCTCGACCCGAGACGTCCCATATTCTCTCCAGAGATGCTGCCTGTCCCGCTGAGTTACTCCGGCATGTTGTGTCTGTCTTTGTGTTGTCCATTCAAGCTGTGCTGTACACGATCAGATGACACTGCATTGTCACGTGTACCTAGGTTCTGTCCCCCACCCCAGGGGAGACGAGAGAGTGGCCAGGGTGCGACCTGTCCTTGATGATGCTGGAGGCTTTGTCGAGGCAGCCACACCCTTCCACCGTCATGCCCCATTGTGGGCCGAAGGGCCTGTTCCTGTGCTGTACTTTAGTTTAGAGGTACAACGCGGAAACAGGCCCTTCGGCCCATCGAGCCCGCACTGACCAGCGATCCCCACTAGCAGTATCCTACATATCACTAGGGACAATTTTACCAATTAACCTACAAACCTGTACATCTTTGGAGTGTGGGAGGAAGCCGAAGATCTCGGAGAAAACCCACCGGTCACGGGGAAAATGTACAAACAGCCCCCGTAGTCAGGATCGAACCCGGGTCTCTGGCGCTGTGAGGCAGCAACGCCACCGTGCTGTACTGTTGTGTGCATGCCGGGGGCCCTGCACCCTCTCACTGACTCTGGTCTCTCCCGTCCCAGGTCTGCCGTCTACCGCAGCTGGTTCCCCGTCATCTCCAGCCTCTGCTGCTCCAACTTTGTCTACTTCTACACCTTCAACGCCCTGAAGGAGGTGTGGGCGAGGGGCCAGCCCGCCTCCAACAGCAAGGACCTTGTGATGGGCTTCCTCTCTGGTGGGTAGGTGGTCCTGTTCAGTATATGTGTGGCAGCACATCCTCTCCCCTGCTCAAAGAACAAACCCTCCCCCTGGTGAATCTCCTCAACTCTTCTCTCCCCAACTCTCACCTCTTCCAGCTTGGGCCTGGTCTTGGGCCTGGTCTTGGGCCTGGTCTTGGGCCTGGTCTTGGGCCTGGTCTTGGGCCTGGTCTTGGGCCTGGTCTTGGGCCTGGTCTTGGGCCTGGTCTTGGGCCTGGTCTGGGGCCTGGTCTGGGGCCTGGTCTGGGGCCTGGTCTTGGGCCTGGTCTTGGGCCTGGTCTGGGGCCTGGTCTGGGGCCTGGTCTGGGGCCTGGACTGAGGCCTGGTCTCATTTTTTGTGTGTTGGTGCTAAAGCTGAAACTCAACCTCCCCCAATCAGTGTGAGCACAGTCACATCCTTGACAAGGACTGTAAGATAGTTGTATAATAGTTTATTGTTTGTCTTGTATTATGGTGCTGGGTCCTGTTTTGTAATGTATTGTAAATATTATTTTAATATTTTTAATATTTTTGATTTAAATTAAAAACCGGATACTGCGGGTGTGGCCTGGCCAGTGTCCTATGGAGCTATAACGTAGCGGTGGTGTTGTATGTGTGGTGCTGCATGTGTGGCGTGTGTGTGGTGCTGCGTGTGGTGTGTGAGCAGTGTGTGTGGCATGTTGCGTGTGGGGAGCTGCATGTGATTGGGGTTGCGTGTGTGTGTGGTGCTGTGTGTGTGGTGTTGCGTGTACGTGTGTGTGTGGTGTTGCGTGTGTGGTGTTGCGTGTGTGGTGCTGCGTGTATGTGTGTGGTGTTGCGTGTGTGGTGCTACGTGTGTGTGTGGTGTTGCGTGTGCGTTGCTGCGTGTACGTGCGTGTGTGGTGTTGCGTGTGTGGTGCTGCGTGTACGTGTGTGTGTTGCTGCGTGTACGTGTGTGTGTGGTGTTGCTTGTGTGGTGCTGCGTGTGTGGTGTTGCGTGTACGTGTGTGCGTTGCTGCGTGTACGTGCGTGTGTGGTGTTGCGTGTGTGGTGTTGCGTGTACGTGTGTGTGTTGCTGCGTGTACGTGTGTGTGGTGCTGCGGGTGTGATGTGTGTGTGGTGTTCTGCGTGTGTGGTGTTCTGCGTGTGTGGTGTTCTGCGTGTGTGGTGTTCTGCGTGTGTGGTGTTCTGCGTGTGTGGTGTTCTGCGTGTGTGGTGTTGCGTGTGTGGTGTTGCGTGTGTGGTGTTGCGTGTGTGGTGCTGCGTGTGTGGTGCTGTGTGTGTGGTGCTGTGTGTGTGGTGCTGTGTGTGTGGTGCTGTGTGTGTGGTGCTGTGTGTGTGGTGCTGTGTGTGTGGTGCTGTGTGTGTGGTGCTGTGTGTGTGGTGTTGCGTGTACGTGTGTGTGTTGCTGCGTGTACGTGTGTGTGGTGCTGTGTGTGTGGTATTGCAGGTGTGATGTGTGTGTGGTGTTCTGCGTGTGTGGTGTTGCGTGTGTGGTGCTGCGTGCGCGCGTCTGCGTGTGTGTGGTGCTGCGTGCGTGCGTCTGTGTGTGCGTGCGGTAGGGTGGAGCAGGTGAGCTGACAGCGTTGCCTTGTGTTGCAGGGGTGGTGAATGTACTAATCACCACTCCACTGTGGGTGGTCAACACCAGACTCAAGCTGCAGGGCGCCGTGTTCAAGAACGAAGACATCAAACAGACCAACTACAAGGGCATGGTCGGTAAGTTCATGAGCAGAATTAGGCCATTTGGCCCATCAAGTCTACTCTGCCTCTACTCAGTCATAGAGTGATTCATTCTGGAAACACCAGCCAACATGTCCCAGCCACACTAGTCCCACCTGACTGCATTTGGCCCATATCCCCACAAACCTGTCCTATCCATGTACCTGTCCAACTGTTTCTTAAATGTTGCTATAATCCCAGCCTCAATTACTTCCTCCGGCAGCTTGTTCCATACACCCACCCTCAGATTCCTACTAAATCCTTTCCCCTTCACCTTGAACCTAAGTCCTCTGGTCCTCGATTCCCCTACTCTGGGCAAGAGACTCATTCTGATCTATTCCTCTCAAGATTTCAATCATGGCCGATCTATCTTTCCCTCTCAACCCCACTCTCCTGCGTTCTCCCCCATAACCCCTGACACCCACACTGGGTGGTTAACGGTAGAGTTGCTGCCTAAATGGCCTGTCCCACCAGCATGCGACTGCATGCGGTGAGCGCGACCTAACGCGGCTGCTTGAGCCGTACGGCCTCGCGGGGCCGGTTCCACTTCGAACCGCGGAGCAGTATGGAGTTGTGCGGGGGCTGGTCCCGACATCATACTCGCCAATCAGCTGGGCAGGAGGCG
This sequence comes from Raja brachyura, assembly GCA_963514005.1. The sequence continues at coordinate 47,013 of CAUPSL010000626.1, read as the reverse complement.
GGCCGAGTGAATTTGGATGTCGCACGGCGACGGGCGGTGACATCATCATGCAACAGCACGCCGGGCGGTGACGTCATCGATGCGGCTGCGGGTCGACAGTCTGTTGCCGCACGGGATTTTGAGCAATGTCAGTTTTTCGGAGCCCCGCACAACTCCATTCGGCTCCGGTGACCGAAGTGAGACCGGCCCCGCGAGGCCGTACGTCTCAAACGACCACGTTAGGTCGCGCTCGTTGCACGCTGGTGGGACAGGCCCTTTACAGATCAGAGACCCAGGTTCGATCCCGTCTACGGGCACTGTCTATTCTGAGTTTGTACGCTCTCCCCGTGATCTGCATGGGTTTTCTCCGGGAGCTCCGGTTTCCTCTCCCACCCCCCAAAGAGGTGAATTGGCTTGGTGTAAGTGTTAAAAAAAAAATTGTCCCATAGGTGTGTAGGATAGCATTAAATATGCGGGGATCGCTGGTCGGCTGCGGGGCCTGTTTCCGCACTGTAGCTCTAAAATTAAAACTAAAAACTAATGAATAATCGATCTCTGCCTTAAAAATATCCAATGATTTGGCCTCCACAGCCATCTGTGGTAGGTGAAGGCAATGGAGACGAGGCGTGGTATATCTGTGGACAGAACGGACACTGCTCCTCACTGCTGCAGCTCCCTGTAGCCACCAGGTGGGGGCAGTGAACAGCCACTGTTCGACCCACTGAGTTACTCCAGCACTTTGTGTCTATCTGCGGTGTAAACCAGCATCTGCAGTTCCTTCCTACACCTAGAACACTTACAATCCACCTGGACCCACGTAAATCTGAAGAAGGGTCTCGACCAGAAACCTCGCCCGTTCCTTCTCTCCAGAGACGCTGCCTGACCCACAGGGTTACTCCAGCACTTTGTGTCGATCTTGGGCCTATGTCATCTCCCGATTGCCAAACACTTTAATTCCCCTGTGTAGGGAGGAGCTCAGCGGGACAGGCAGCATCTCTGGAGAGAAGGAATCGGTGACGTTTCGGGTCGAGACCCTTCTTCAAATTCCCACATTTTAATTCCCCTTCCCATTCCCCCACTGACCTTTCTGTCCTGGGCCTCCTCCACTGTCCGAGTGAGGCCAAACGCATCTGCCACTTCTCTGCCCATGCCTGCAGGGCTGTGATCAATAGAGGCGAGGTTGTGAGTTCAGTTCTCTCTCCCCTCCCATGGCGGTGGGGACGCCCCGTGTTTACAGTCGAAGTTTCGCCCCCAGGATGTGCCGATCCCACCATGCAGGCCCATCGTGCGTCTGTCACCGTGGTGTTGGCCCTGCTGGTGGTCAGGGTGACCGCTGACCCCTGACCCCCACAGCCCTTGACCCCGTGATCCCTTGACCCCCCTGCCTGTGACATGAGATGTCCAGATCCCAGCCTGTGACCTGTGCCCTGACCCCCTGATCTGTGACCCCCTGCCCCCTGACCCCCTACCAGTGAGGCCTGTGACCCCATTCCGTTTCTTGTGACCCCCCCCCCCCCACCCGGCCTGACCCCATACCCCTGGTGTGTGACCCCTGACCCACGGGCTTGTTGTTTGCAGACGCTGTTGGCTGCATCGTGCGGGAGGAGGGTGTGGCGGCCCTGTGGAGCAGCACCCTGCCCTCCCTGCTACTCGTCTTCAACCCCGCCATCCAGTTCATGATCTACGAGGGCCTCAAACGCCACCTGCTGAAGGGGCGCGCACAGGTATGTGGGGGGAGTCAGAGATGCAGCGGAGGGGGCACTTTGTGGGTGCGGGGGTGCACTGTGGTACGGGGGGGGATGGGGGAGCAAGGTGGGGACTGAGCGTACGGCGGGGTGTGGGGCGGGTCAGAGACGCAGCGGAGGGGGCACTATATGGGTGCGTGGGCAGGGGTGCACTGTGGTACGGGGGGGGGGATGGGGGAGCAAGGTGAGGACTGAGCGTGCAGAGGTGCGGGGGGGAGGAGGAGTTGGGGGAGGGGGGGAGAGGAGGTGGGGGGAGGAGGGGGTAAGAGGAACACGCGCCCCGTTGGGCCGGGATTGATGGAGCAGACTGATGTACGTGGGGGAGGTGGGGGGGGGGGGGGGGAATGAGAGGCAGGGGTTGGAGGGCACCTTAATGGTGTGAAGGATCTTGCCAGGAACACTCCACTCTCCCTTCATTCAACATCCCAAAGTGCGACACCGTGTGCTTGCTCGGGTTAAGCTGCCATTTCGCCGCCCATTTCTGCAGCTGATCTATATCCCGCTGCATCTTCTGACAGTCAGCCTCACCGTCTGCAACTCCTCCAACGTTAGTGTTAGCTGCAAAGTTCCTCACCAGCCCATCTCCATTTACATTTGCATCCAAATTTCTGAGGTCTCACATGGAGACCAGAGCTCAAGTAACCAGGGCTCCAGCCTGGGGTGCGGCGAGAGAGAGGCCTGAGGCCCACAGGGGAGGCAGTGAGGCCTGGAGGTGAGGTTCTGGGCCAGAGGGAAGGGAGTGAAGGCTGGGAGTGAGGCTTTGGCCCCGATTCGAGGAAGAGACCTGGAGCTGAGGTTTTAGGACAAGGTTGGAGAGAGAGGCCTGGAGGTCAGGCTTAGTGGCCTAGAGGATGGAGAGGGAGGCCCAGGGCTTTGTGTTTGGCCTGGGTTGGGGCCTGTGTTTCAGCTCTGTTCTCCTCCTGTCCTTTCAGCTGTTCTCACTTGAGGTGTTTGTCATTGGAGCCGTTGCCAAGGCCGTTGCCACCACGGTGACGTACCCCCTGCAGACGGCGCAGTCCCTGCTGCGGGTAAGTGACACGGGCGGTGACAAGGGCGGCACCGACTACCGGTGCCCGGACTCCCCCGGTGTGACTGGAGGGCCCCGGGTCCGCATCCTGGGGCCTACTCCACACCTCGGGCCCACCGAGCCTCGGACTCTGGTGCCAGCCCTGCCCTTGGGGTGATCCTGCCACGGTGCCCCTGTTTAAATATCTAAAGGGGCTGCTCCTTGCCTTCTGGCTGCACTTCACCCCCACCATCCTCATCTGTGAACAACCTGTGCGTAGGGGAGAGGGTAGGGCCGAGGATGTCCTGGTTGGGTTGCTCCTGGGCCTGGCCAAGCCGGGCCATCCGCGAGTCACGGTGCCGGGCGGGAGAGGACTCTGCCCGAGCGGCTGCCCGCCTGCCCCTTTTCCGGTGTTACGTCCGTGCCCGGGTGGTATTTGAGAGGGAACACGCTGTCCACAGGCACCCTGGGGGATTCCAGGACCGCTGGGCACCGCGGGGGGTGGAATGCTTCCTGGACAAGGATGGTGATTGTAGTTACTTGGAAATGTAGTGATTAGATAATTTTGTATCATGGTGGCGGGTGTGTTGGCACTGTTTTGGTTTGTAAATGTTATTTTCATAATTGAATCTAAAAACAATAATATTTTAAAGCATTGCTCCCCATCGCCCCACTTCCACCTGGTCCGAGTTTTTCCAAAAACTCCAACCCTCTGGGGCCTGCGATTCCCAGTGATGGAACTTCTGGTCTTTAGTTTTCGTTCTAGTTTTCGGGATACAGTGTGGAAACAGGCCCTTCAGCCCGCCGGGTCCGCACTGACCAGCGATCCCCGCACATTAGCGCTATCCCCCACACACACACTGGCGACCATTTACACAAACAGCAAGATAATTATCCTACAAACCTGGCCGTCTTTGGAATGTGGGAGGAAACCGCAGTACTCGGAGTAAAACCCAGCTGGAGAACGTACAAACTCCGTACAGACAGCACCCGTAGTCAGGATCGATCCCGGGACTCCGGCGCTGCAACTCTGCTGCTGCGCCACCGTGCCGCCCTTACCGTCTCTCGTGGGTTGTTAGTCCTGGGTAACAACTCACAGCACCAGACACCCGGGTTCGATCCTGACCTCGGTTGCTGTCTGTGTGGAGTTTGTCCGTTCTTCCTGTAACCGTATGGGTTTCCTCCGGGTGCTCCGGTTTCCTCCCACATCCCAAAGACGTGCGGGTTTATAGGTTAATTGGCCCTCTGTAAGTTGCCCCCTAGTGTGTAGGGAAAGCATGGAACTAGTGTGAACAGGTGATCAATGGTCGGCATGGACTGGGTGGGCCGAAGGGCCTCTTCCGTGCGGTATATCTAAACTAAACTGAGCCGGAGGTTTGGGCTGATGCCCCAGCGCAGTATTTAATGCAGCACTGCATCGATGGTGCCTGCTGCCAACTCGAGACCTTGCCTGCCTGCACTGGAGGATGGGGGTGATCGCAGGGCATGGGGTTGGTGAAGACCATTTGTCTTTTTAATCTGTAGCAGGCGGCACAGTGGCGCAGCGGTAGAGTTGCTGCCTCACAGCGCCAGAGACCCGCGTTCCATCCTACGGGTGCTGTCTGTACGGAGTTTGTACGTTCTCCACGTGGGTTTTTTCCGGGAGCTCCGGTTTCATCCCACACTCCAAAGACCTACTGGTTTGTAGTTTAATTGGCTTGGTGTAAATGAAAAATTGTCCCTAGTGTGTGTAGGTAAGTGTTAGTATAAGGGGATCGCTGGTCGGCACGGACTCGGTGGGCCGAAGGGGCATGTTTCCGCGCTGTATCTCTGAACCAGAGGTGATATACCCTGGCCACACTGACCAACATCCGAGCTCAATCACCAGCCGGCAATCCCTTTGTTCCGGCTGCCTTCTGTCTGTGTTGATTTGAAGTGATTGAAAGATACAGTGAGGAAACAGGCCCTTTGGCCCATCGAGTCCATGCTGCCCATCGATCAGGGATAGAAGGAGCTGCAGATGCTGGTTTACACCGAAGATAGACACAAAGTGCTGGAGTAACTCAGCGGGACAGGCAGCATCTCTGGAGAGAAGGAATGGGTGACGTTTCGGGTCGAGACCCTCAGTCTGACCTGAAACGTCACCCATTCCTTTTCTCCACAAGTTCACACTTGCGTTATACAACTTTCCCACCCACTCCTGGAGGCAATTTACAACTTTACCAAAGCCAATTAACTTATAAACCTTTGGAGTGTGGGAGGAAACCGGAGCACCCGGTGGAAACCCACGCAGGTCCCGGGGAGAAGGTCAGGATTGAACAAGGGTCTCTAGCGCTGCACGGCAGCAACTCCACCGGCTGGGCCACCCCACCAGTCCTACGGCTCCCATGTTTATTCCAAAAATAAATGCTACCAATTAATTATCGTAATGAACAAATATTGAACGGTGCAAAAAAAAACAAACAAACACACCGCCGCAATTCAAAGTCAAATGAATATTCTTAAACACGAAATATTAGAATACAACGTCACAATCCTTGTTACGGATGCATTCCACCCCCCGCGGTGCCCAGCGCTCCCGGAAATTGCCCAGGGTGCCCGTGGACAGCGGGTATTCCCTCTAGTGCCAGCCTGGCGCGGTCTGTGTGTTTTGTTGCAATGCACTGGGGGCCCGGTGGCGGGGGGGAGGGGAGTACTGGGGCGGGCATGGAGTGATGCCACGCTGGGCTGAGGAGCTGGCGTGCGTGGGCAGGGGGCTGCGTGCTGTGTCGCCATCTCGGCCTAACACCACGGCGGGTGGACCTGATTTCTCTCCCCAGTTCGGCCAGCGCAGGAAGGACGTGGGGAGAGGCATCTGGGGGAGTCTGCAAAGTCTCGTCTACCTCCTGAGACAGCGGATGAAGTGAGTACCCCCCCCCCACCCTTGTCTCCTCCCTCCGTCTACCCCCTTAGTCCCCTTACTCCCCCCTCTCCCCTCCCCCTCCCTTTACTCCCCTCCCCCTTACTGCTCTCCCCTTTACTCCCCTTATGGGGGATGGGAGTAAGGAGGGAGGGATAGACCAGCCATGATTGAATGGTGGAGAAGACTTGATGGGCCGAATGACTTAATTCTGCTCCTATAATTTATAATGGACCTCTCATGCGACGGATGTTGCTCCAATCTACCTCAGTGTGGCCCTTGCGCTTTTTAAAATCTGCACTTCCTCGCTCGCTGTAACACAACCGCATCACGTTTATTTTCCCTTTGGCCCTACCTGACTTATGGTTATACGATGTGATTTGCCGATGTAACGTGCCTAATTCTGGTCCCATCATACTTGTGTATTTATGCGTTTGTGTGTACTTGTCCCAATATATTCATTGTGTTCTCATGTACTTGTCTCACAGGTGCCAGGGGTTCATGGGTCTGTACAAGGGGCTTGAGGCCAAGCTGCTACAAACCGTCCTCACCTCCGCCCTCATGTTCCTCATCTACGAGAAGATTGCCACCTTCATCTTCCGCTTCATGGGAGCCACCCCTCACGTCAGCAAGTGAGGGAGCTACGGCGGATGATCAGACGCTCAATGCTGCAATAACTCAGCGGGACCGGCAGCATCCCCGGAGAATAGCAATGGGTGACGTTTCGGCTCGAGACCCTTCTTCAGACTGACACGAGCTGCCTCCACCCGAAACGTCACCCATTCCTTCTCCAGATGCTGCCTGTCCTGCTGAGTTACTCCAGCATTTAGCGTCAGGCTGCAGCGTCCACCAGCATCTGCAGTTGCCGCCCCAGATCCAGGGAAGGGGGCGATCCGGAGAAGAGGCAGTGGGCAGTGAAGGGTGGGGGGAGAGAGAGAGAGAGAGAGTAAGAACTAATATCACTGTGATACCGGGCTGTAACGAGAGGCTACTTTTAGATGAGCCAAATATACCGGCTGTTATTAAAACTTAACTCCACTAATAGTTTCCTGTCCCCTTTTTTGCTTTACAAGGTTAAATGTATTTAATTATTGATAATAATATTCACAACAATCAAAACCAAAATACCTGTCACTCAAAATGCAGCGTGATCGGCACGGTGGCGCAGCGGTAGAGTTGCTGCCTTACAGCGCCAGAGAGCCGGGTTTCCTCCCACATTCCAAAGACGTACAGGTTTGTAGGTTACACAAAAAGGCTGGAGAAACTCAGCGGGTGCAGCAGCATCTAAGGAGCGAAGGAGATAGGCGACGTTTCGGGTCGAGACCCTTCTTCAGACTGGTCAGGGATCAGGGAAACGAGAGATATAGACGCTGATGTGGAGAGATAAAGAACAATGAATGAAAGATATGCAAAAAAGTATCGATGATAAAGGAAGCAGGCCATTGTAAGCTGTTTGTAGTGTGAAAATGAGAAGCTAGTGCGACTTGGGTGGGGGGGGGGGGGGGGGGGGGGAGTAGAGAGGGAATGCCAGGGCCAGAGGGCTGAGGGAGAGGTGGGAAGGGGAGGAGGCAGCCTGGGTTAACAGAATTGAGAAAATTCAATGTTTAAGCCCAGAGGATGCAGACTCCCCAAGCGGAATATGAGGTGCTGTTCCTCCAACTTGCAGTGTTGCTCACTCTGGCCGTGGAGGAGGCCCAGGACCGAGAGGTCGGATACGGAATGGGAGGGGGAGTTGAAGTGCTGAGCCACCGGGAGGTCGGGTTGGTTATTGCGGACTGAGCGGAGGTGTTCGGCGAAACGATCGCCCAGCCTCCGCTTGGTCTCACCGATGTAGATCCAGATCGAAACGATCTCCAGCATCTGCAGTTCCTTCTTTAACAGGTTTGTAGTTTAATTGGCTTTGGCAAAGATTTTTACATTGTCCTTGGTGTGTGTGTAGGGTAGTGTTAGTGTGCGGGGATCGCTGGTCGGCGCAGACTCGGTGGGCCGAAGGGCCTGTTTCTGCGCTGTATCTCACGTCAAGAGTGTTTTAGTGTCGTGTGTCCCTGATAGAACAATAACATTCTTACTTGCAGCAGCACCACAGAGTATGTAAACATTGTACACTGTGAACCATATGATAAACGAGAGGAAAATATTCAGTTAGAGTCGGGTGCACACATACTCACAAATACACACGTATATATATATGTAGATATGTGTATGTGTGTATATATACACACACTGAGCTTTTTCTCTCTCTATATATATATAAGCACACAAAAAACGAACAATAATAGTGTAATAATAATAACAATAACAGTCTATTGTAGTCCAGAGCTTATTTGAAGTTGCCGTGTTTAATAGCCCGGTGGCTGTGGGGAAGTAGCTGTTCCTGAACCTGGACGTTACAGTTTTCAGGGGGAGAGAGAGGGCAGGCTGAGAGAGGGGGAAGAGAGAGAAAGAGAGAGGGCAGGCCACTGCCAGCACATTACCGAGCGAGACGTCTGACGGATGTGGTCATAGTTGGGGATATTGATGCCGGCTGGGATGAAGGTGAGCACGTCGAGGGAGGTGAAATCGGGCTTGAGGAATGGGTCCTTCTCAAAGGGCTGGGGCCAGGGTAGCTGGGCAGCAGCCGCTCGGCAGAGGCCACCAGCCGGGTGAACTTGGCACTCATGTCCTCATTCACCACCACCACCACAAACCCTCTGGAGCCATCGGGGTCACGGGAATGAAGCGGATTAATAAACTCTCCACGATGGGGCCTTCGTCCCGAATCCAGTGCGCGGAGCCCTCGTGTACGCAGAGCCGAGCGTGCGGGGCTGAATCGGTTGGAGAGGGAGGGGTAGGGGGAGGGGGAGGGGGGCAGAGAGGGAGGGGGGCAGAGAGGGAGGGGGGCCGAGAGGGAGGGGGGTAGAGAGGTGAGGAGGGAGGGGGGTAGAGAGGGAGAGGGGGTAGAGAGGTGAGGAGGGAGGGGGGCAGAGAGGGAGGGGGCAGAGAGGGAGGGGGGCAGAGAGGGAGGGGGGCCGAGAGGGAGGGGGGCCGAGAGGGAGGGGGGTACAGAGGGGGAGGAGGGAGGGTAGCGATGGAGAGGACGAGGGATCCCAGCCGGCCCGAGCGTGCTGGAGTGCCCCTCACGCCCGGAGCGTGCGAGTGGATTGTGACGTCAGTCGGCATCTTTTTCTTCAAAATTAGAACGTTGAAAACTTTAATATTGTGAAGCTGTTTTTAAGAGGTTAATGACCTGAGAAATATTGTTTGAAATGCAACGGGGATATATGTATTCGGTCGGGGGGGGGGAAATGTGAGTAGCGTGTGTGAAAATGGGAAGCTGTGTGTGAAAATAGGAAGCTGTGGCCAAGCGTTTGGAAGATGATACAAACGAAAGCCAACACAACCCTGACTCCCACAGACATCTAGAATGATGAGAAACAAAAGGAAGAGTTTTAGTACAACAGAGATAGATAACGATTTAGGCAAAGGAATTAAATGTGACATCTCCAAGTTTGTGCGGATGACACGAAGCTGGGTGGCAGTGTGAGCTGCGAGGAATATGCTTTGAGGATGCAGTAGAGTGGCTTGGATAGCTTGGGCGAGTGGACAGATGCAGTATAATGTGGATAAATGTGAGGTTATCCACGTTGGTGGCAAGAACAGGAAGGCAGATTCATATCTGAATGTTGCCAGCAAGCTCAGAAACCGAAAGGACTTGAATGCAGACACACCGAACTACTGCAGAAAACCCCAAATCCAAACGTGAATGGAACCAAAAGATATAGACCTGGAACTGACAAGTGATTTGTCAGTCAGCACCCAATTGGCCATGATCTCAGGTATTTATACCAAGTGATAGATTAAGGGAGCAGATTAAATGCAGGTGTAAAGGGCCTGTCACACTTGGCGCCATTTACAACACAATATTTATTCATTGTCATTTCAACCTCAATGAGGCTCAAATGACCTCTGTTTCCACCGCCATACAAAAAGAAACAATTTCCCCAAGACACACACAATTCAATTCACACAAACATCCATCCCAGTGACTCTCCTCCTCACTGTGATGGAAGGCAAAGTCTTCTCTCTCCCCTGTGTTCCATTTTTCTCCCAATGTTATTGCCCCCCCCCCCCCCGGTGGGCGCTGGAATGTCCCGTGGCCGTTAAAGCGATGTACGGCCCTGCTCCGGGTCGTTCCAACCCCGCGACACGGGCGGGAGAAGTTGCGTTGTGGGAGCGCCGAAAAGCGGTCTCCCACCCAGACCCGCGAGCTCCCGATGTCCCGTCCACCAGGCCTGAGTGCGGAGCCGGGTCGCAGCCGGAGACCTGACAGGAAAAAGGTCGGGTCTCCCATGCAGGGACGATATTTTAAAGCATCTCCCCCCCCCCCCCCCCGCCCCACATATACACAACTAAAAACAATATAAAAAGAACACGACAAGCTACGTTCAACTGGACAAAAAATAATAAAGAGACAGACAGGCTGCAGGGGCCGCTGCATCGTGGGTCACGCCGCCAACTGGTAGCGTGTGGGTAGCGCGGGACGGACGCATGGAGTGTCGTGGAGTTGCGCGCGGTATTGCGTAGCGCTCCAAGATTTCGTCCTGCACTAAATCTTCGTGTGCCACCGACCTGTCACGTAACTGACGGCCAAAGTAGGACACCCTGGTGCGGCGCAACGTCTCGCCTCCAACAGCAGCAGAAGCAGAAGCGATCGCCGAGCTCAGCCTGGGGCTCACGGCCGTTGAGGATCCGGACCCGCCCCTAAATACTCCCAGAGCAGGGCTAAGATGATTGGAGATAGACACAAAATGCTGGAGTAACTCAGCGGGACCGGCAGCATCTCTGGAGAGAAGCAATGGGTGATGTTTCGGGTCGAGACCCGTCTTCAGACTGAAGAAATCTCGAGCCGAAACATCACCCATTCCTTGTCTCCCTGCCGGTCCCACTGAGTTACTCCTGCATTTTGTTTCTATCTTCAAATGACGTCACGCGCTCCAGACGGCTGTGCGGACGCATGATGACGCGCGTGACTGTTACGTAAATGACAGCCAAATGGGACAGGCCCTTAACGCCTACTAGCTCAGGGGACGAGTGTGGAAAGAGTCTCTAGTGTCTGGAGGCGTGGCAAGTGTGACAGGATAGTGTCAGATAAGGAAAAGGGGAGATGCAACCAGACCTGGGGGTCCTTGTACATCAGTCACTGAAAGTAAGCATGCTGGTACAGCAGGCAGTGAAGAAAGCCAATGGCACATTGGTGTTCATAGAGAGAGGATTTGAGTATAGGAGCAACGAGGTCCTTCTGCAGTTGTACGGGGCTCTGGTGAGACCGCACCTGGAGTATTGTATGCAGTTTTGGTCTCCTAATTAGGGGCAGGACATTCTTGTTATTGAGGCAGTGCAGTGTAGGTTCACCATGTTAATTCTCAGGATGGTGAGACTGTCATATGCTGAAAGAATGGATTGACTCGGCTTATATTCACTGAAATTTAAAAGGATGAGAGGGGACCTTATAGAAACATGGAAAGTTTTTAAGGGATTGGACAGGATAGATGCAGGAAAAATATTCCAGATGTTGGGGGAGTCCAGAACCAGGGGTCACGGTTTAATAATAAGGACAGTTAGGACTGAGATAAGGAAAAACATTTTCACGCAGAGAGTTGTGAATCTGTGGAATTCTCTGCCACAGAAGGCAGTGGAGGCCAATTCACTGGATGTATTCAAGAGGGAGTTGGATATAGTTCTTAGTTCTTGGAATCAAGGGATATGGGGTGAAAGCAGGAACGGGGTACTGATTCTGGATGATCAGCCATGATCATATTGAATGGCGGTGCTGGCTCGAAGGGCTGAATGGCCTACTCTTGCACTATTTACTATGTTTCTATATTTCTTAATCCACCAACCTACCTTATTGCTGACACTGGGCCTGTTCCCTGGAGCTGCGATGTTACATGGCTGAGGAACTGTAGTTTACTCTGTCCATTTTGTATCAGTTGTACTTGCTTTGGGCTCGATTGTATTTATGTTTTGCATTATCTGATTAAATTGCGTCGCATGCAAACAAACACTTCTCGCTGTGTCTTGGTAACAATACGGAATCAATACCAGTGCGGTAACCAGCCTTGCCAAGGCAATGAGGAAAGATGGCCAGGAGCGGGAACAGGGGCGGAGTGGTGGAGAGTCATTCAAATTGATTTCCACAACGCTTCTCCCCCCCCCCCCCCCCCCCCCCCACCCCCCACAGTATGCAGCGGCCAATTCCTCTGCTCAGACTGTGGAGATGTGGTCGAGGTTATGTACACAGCCGCTGCCCTCACCAAGATCATAGGAACATTAGATCAGGTCGCAGTCTCCTTTGGAGGCGTGGGTTTGAATCCCACTACTGACACCATGTTTATAAGTGATCCACATCAACACACACATGGTAAAATGAATCTTTATTCTATAGGTAAACAGGAACATTCAAACAACCAGCTGCCCACGACTGGCTCCGCTGCCTTGTGTGTGTGTGTGTGTGTGTGTGAGAGAGAGAGAGAGACAGTTGACTGTCCTTGCGTAGGTACTGTAATACCATGTAAAGGGTGGCATGCACATATGTGTGGTGAAGGGTATAAATGCCATGAATTAATAAGGGTTAATTTACAGATCAGACCCACCAGCGTGGCTTTTCTCAAAGATATTCGGTTTCCTCCCACGCTCCAACGACGTGCAGGCTGTAGGGGGCGCCGTCGAGTGTGGCTGCCCTGCCAGCAGCTGTTAGTCCGTTCACCCTTTGTAAAATTTTTTAGTTAGTTAAAAATGTTTATTTTTGGAGGTCTTTAGTCTTTTTATGTGGGGGGGGGGGGGGGGGAGGGGGGAAACTATTTTTCTCAGTCTCTACCTGGTCGGAGATGCGGCTTTTCTCCGGGCCGTGTTTTCGCCCCTTCCTTGCGGCCTACCGGCGTTTCCTGCTGGGACATCAGCTTTGGCGGCGGCACTCAGCGTCGGAGCGCCATCGTGGAGCGGGCGATGCCTTACCCGGGTTGCCGTGCAGTGGGCTCCGGAGCGCTGGGACCGCCGACTCCAACATCGCCAAGCAGCGGTCTGCGGAGCTTCCAGCCGCAGTTGGCGCTGAGCTTTGGCCACCGCGGAGCCTGGGATCTCTCGACGAGATCCCCAGGGTCGGAGCTCCGATCAGTGCGGCCCGTGGAATTCGGGAGTCGCGGTCTCTGGGGAGGAGGCAGCCACTGCAGACATTCCAAGCCGCTGAGGAGTGTTCACCTGACGCCAGAGCTCCATCATCCGGCGAGAGGGCCTGAAGCATCGGGCTGCCGTAGCGGTGACTGCAGAAGCCTCAATAGGCCCGACTATGGGTGAACTGGGGATGGGACTGGACTTTTGATGCCTTCCACCACAGTGGGAACCATTGTGGGGGGATGTTTTTATGTCTACGGTGAAACTCTTGATGTTGTGTCTTATCTTTATCTGTGTGCTGCAGAGAAAGTTACATTTCACGACACCAATTGGTGTATGTGACAATAAATGTCCGTTGTCTTTGTCCTTTGTTTGTAGGTTAATTGGCTTGAGTTCAGAGATACAGTGCGGGAACAGGTCCTTCAGCTCACCGACCAGCCATCCCCATACACTAGCTCCATCCTACACACTAGGGACAATTTACACCAATTAACCTACAGATCTGTACGTCTTTGGGATGTGGAAGGAAACCGGATCTCCTGGAGAAAACCCACGTGTTCACAGGGGGTAACGTACAAACTCTGTGTGTACGGCACCCGTAGTCGGGATTGAACCCGGGTCTCTGGCGCTGTGAGGCAGCAACTCGACTGCTGCGCCACCGTGCTGGCCTGGTACTGGTTGAATGGTTCTCTCAATGTCGCCAAAATCAAGGAGCTGATTGTTGCCTTCAGGAGCGGAGGGCCGAGGATTGAATTACATAGAAAATAGGTGCAGGCCATTCCAGCCAGCACCGACATTTGGCCCATCGAGCCAGCACCGCCATTCATTGTGATCATGGCTGATCGTCCTCAATCAATAACCCGTGCCTGCCTTCTCCCCATATCCCTTGACTCCACCAGCCCCTCGAGCTCTATCTAACTCTCTCTTAAATCCATCCAGTGATTTGGCCTCCACTGCCCTCTGTGGCAGGGAATTCCACAAATTCACAACTCTCTGGGTGAAAACGTTTTTTCTCACCTCAGTCTTCAATGGCTTTATTCTAAGACTGTGGACCCTGGTTCTGGACTCGCCCAACATTGGGAAATTTTTTCCTGCGTCTAGCTTGTCCAGTCCTTTTAGAATTTTAGGGTACACAAAATGCTGGAGAAACTCAGCGGGTGCAGCAGCAGCATCTAAGGAGCTAAGGAGATAGGCGACGTTTCGGGTCGAGACCCTTCTTCAGACTGGTCAGGGATCAGGGAGATATAGATGGTGATGTGGAGAGATAAAGAACAATGAATGAAAGATATGCAAAAAAGTATCGGTGATAAAGGAAACAGGCCATTGTAAGCTGTTTGTAGTGTGAAAATGAGAAGCTAGTGCGACTTGGGTGGGGGAGAGATAGAGAGAGAGGGAATGCCATGGTCTGAGGGCTAAGGGAGAGGTGGGAAGGGGAGGAGACAGCAAGGGTTAACAGAATTGAGAAAATTCAATGTTCAAGCCCAGAGGATGCAGACTCCCCAAGCGGAATATGAGGTGCGGTTCCTCCAACTTGCGGTGTTGCTCACTCTGGCCGTGGAGGAGGCCCAGAACCGAGAGGTCGGATACGGAATGGGAGGGGGAGTTGAAGTGCTGAGCCACCGGGAGGTCGGGTTGGTTTTTGCGGACCGAGCGGAGGTGTTCGGTGAAACGATCGCCAAGCCTCCGTTTGGTCTCACCGATATAGATCAGCTGGCATCTGGAGCAGCGGATGCAGTAGATGAGGTTGGAGGAGGTGCAGGTGAACCTCTGTCAGACCTGGAAGGACTGCTTGGGTCCTTGAAAGGAGTGGAGGGGGGAGGTGAAGAGACAAGTGTAGCATCTCTTGCGGTTGCAAGGGAAAGTGCCCGGGGAAGGGGTGGAGCAGGAGGGAAGGGAAGAATTAACCAGGGAGTTGCGGAGGGAGCGGTCTTTGTGGAAGGCAGACAGGGGGGGAGATGGGAAGATGTGGCGAGTGGTGGGGTCACGTTGGAGGTGGCGAAACTGGCGGAGGACTATGTGTTGTATGTGCCGGCTGGTGGGGTGAAAGGTGAGGACCAGGAGGACTCTGCCCTTGTTGCGAGTGGGCGAATGGGGAGAGAGCGCAGTGTTGCGGGGTATGGAGGAGACCCTGGTGCGAGCCTCATCTATAGTGGGGGAGGGGAATCCTCATTCTCTGAAGAATGAGGACATTTGTGATGACCTGGTGTGGAACACCTCATCCTGGGAGCAGATGCGGCGTAGACAGAGGAATTGGGAATAGGGGATGGAGTCCTTACAGGAAGCAGGGTGGGAGGAAGAGTAGTCCAGGTAGCTGTGGGAGTCAGTTGGTTTGTAGTGGATGTCGGTCAGGAGTGTATCACCTGCGATAGAGATGGTGAGGTCAAGGAATGGTAGGGAAATGTCGGAAATGGTCCAAGTGTATTTGAGTGCCGGATGGAAGTTGGTGGTGAAATGGATGAAGTCAGTCAGTTGTGTGTGGGTGCAGGAGGTGACACCAAAGCAGTCGTCGATGTAACGGAGGTAGAGGTCGGGGATGGGGCCCTGGTACGCCGAGAACAAAGATTGTTCGACGTACCCGACAAAGAGGCAGGCGTAGCTAGGGCCCATGCGTGTGCCCATAGCTACGCCTTGTGTTTGGAGGAAATGGGAGGAGTCAAAAGAGAAGTTATTGAGGGTAAGGACCAACTCCGCTAGGCGGAGGAGGGTGTCAGTGGACGGGTATGGGTTGCTCCTCTGGTCGAGGAAGTGCCGGAGGGCTTTGAGACCATCCTGGGGGATGGAGGTGTATAGTGACTGGACGTCCATGGTGAAGATGAGAGGATGGGAGCCTGGACAACGGAATGTGCGGAGCCGACGGAGAGTGTCTGAGGTGTCTTGAACATAGGTGGGGAGGGATTTAACAAAGGGGGATAGGATGGAGTCAAGGTATGTGGAAATGTGTTCGGTGGGGCACGAACAGGCAGAGACAATGGGTCTGCCGGGGCAGTTGGGTTTGTGGATTTTGGGGAGAAGGTAAAATCGGGCTGTGCGGGGCTGGGAAACGATGAGGTTGGAGGCTCGGGAAGGTAGGGAGCCGGAGTTGATGAAGTCAGTTATGGTGCTCGAGATGGTGGCCTGGTGCTCGTCAGTGGGGTCATGGTCCAGGGGTAAGTAGGAGGAGGTGTCCGAGAGTTGGCGCGTGGCCTCCGCTTTGTAGAGATCGACGCGCCAGACTACCACGGCACCTCCCTTGTCGGCGGGTTTGATAACCCAGTCTGGGTTGTTGCGGAGTGAGTCGATGGCAGTACGTTCGGGGGGGGAGAGATTGGAGTGAGACAGGGGAGTGGAGAAGTCGAGGCTGTTGATGTCCCGACGGCAGTTCTGTATAAAGAGTTCTAAAGCTGGAGGGCCACGAGGGGGGGTCCACGAGGAGGGGGTTCGTGGGAGACAGGAAAAGGGATCATCAGTGGGGGGCGAGGACTTGTTCCCGTGGAAGAACGCTGTGAGGCGGAGGCGACGGTAGAAGAGCTCCAAGTCATGGTGGGCGCGGAACTCATTGAGGTGGGGACGGAGGGGGACAAAGGTAAGACCTCTGCTGTTGGTGTCGTAGAGTATTTTAGAATTTGATGTTTCTAAACTCCAGTGAACACAAGCCGAGTCTTTTCAATCTTTCCTCATGTGACAGTCCCGCCATCCCAGGGATCAATCTGGTGAACCTACGCTGCACTGCCTCAATCACAAGCATGTCCTTCCAAAAAATCATCAATTGGAGAGCGGGGGGTGAGAGTATGAAGAAGGGTCTCGACCTGAAACGTCACCCATTCCTTCTCTCCAAAGATGCTGCCTGTCCCGCTGAGCAACTCCAGCTTTTTGTGTCTATCTTCGGGTTAGTCAGTAGCTTCCGGTTCCTGGGCGGCATGTCTCTGAAGATCTGCCCTGGACCCACGAGACAACGATGGAATCACAAAGAAACCCCATCAACGTCTCAATGTCCTGTGAAGATTGAGGATATTCGGTATATCGATACATACTCTCTTGAGTCTGAAGAAGGGTCTCGACCCGAAACGTCACCCTTTCGTTCTCTCCAGAGATGCTGCCTGTCCCGCTGGGTTACTCCAGCTTTTTGTGTCTATCTTCGGTGTAAACCAGCATCTGTGGCTCCTTCCTCCATTGTGAAAGCTTCCCAAGTTATGCCCACTTTGAAGTGGCAGTGTGAAGAAGGGTTTCGATCTGAAACGTCACCTATTTTAGTTTAGTTTAGAGCAAGGGTTCCCAACCTGGGGTAAATGTACCCCCAGGGGGTCCATTTTGCCAACCCAGGGGGTAAATCTGTTGATTCTGGATTTGTACATATTTCTTCTCATTGACTGACTGTGTTTGGTTCTGGTACACCGGTATCTGTTCATCATTAGTTGCTCATAAATAAGTGAAATAGCATTGTTATGGGCTATTAAAGTTGCCAGGGGTAAACAGGATGAAAAAGGCTGGGAACCCCTGTTTCAGAGATACAGCGCAGAAACAGGATCTTTAGCCTGGTGAGTCTGCACCGACCAGCGATCCCCGCACATTAACACTATCCCACACACGCTAGGGACAATTTTCTAAAACATTTATGTCAAGCCAACTAATGCTGCCTGACCCGCTGAGATTCTCTCGCACTTTGAGTCTATCTTCAAACTCTTTTGAACTTCTATAGACATTGAGTAGAGAACATATTGATCGGTGGCGTCGCGGCCTGGTTCGGCAACTCGAACGCCCAGGAGATTACGGGAATTGGTGGACAGCTCAGGCGTTTATCTCCCCACCGTCGAAGGGATCTCAGGAGGCGCTGCCTCAGGAAGGCAGCCAGCATCTTCAAGGACCCACACCACCCTGGCCACATTCTCATGGGGAAGAAAGTACAGGAGCTTAAAAACCATGAGCATCAGGTTCAAGAATAGCTTCTTCCCAGCAACCATCAGGCTCTTGAACACTAACCTCGGCAACTATGAACTTCATAAGTGATCGGTTCATTCGGCCCATCAAGTCTACTCCGCCATTCAATCATGGCTGATCTATCTTTCTTTCCTCACCCCATTCTCCTGCCTTCTCCCCATAATCCCTGACACCTTCAGAATACCCACTGACTTGGCCTCCACAGCCTTCTGTGAACTGTCCTGGGTTGCTCTTTGGACTTTGGCTAGTCTTGCACCAATATAACGGTTATTAATGTATTTTGTTGATAGTTTTATGTATCTGTGTGTACTGTGTTCAGGTGTGTTCATACTAACAATACAATTTGTACATTGACTTGCAGACTCTCTAATTCACGTAGGTTCGCACACAAACACACATCCACACACGCACACACACAGTACAGAAGTTCTGAGGTCACTTTGCAGTTGCATAAGACATTGGTGAGGTCGCATTTGTAGAATATTGTGTTCAGTTCTGGGCACCGTGTGGTAGGAAAAGATGTCAAGGAAAGGGTGCAAAGAAATGTGTAGGAAGGAGGGTTACACAAAAAGCTGGAGAAACTCAGCGGGTGCAGCAGCATCTAAGGAGCGAAGGAGATAGGCGATGTTTCGGGTCGAGACCCTTCTTCAGTGTAGGAAGGATGCTGCTTTACACTGAAGTTTGACACAAAATGCTGGAGTAACTCAGCGGATCAGGCAGCATTTCTGGCTAGAAGGAATGGGTGACGTTTTGGGTCGAGAGATGGTGTCTGTCCCGCTGAGTAACTCACACACAGAGTGGTGAGTCTGTGGAATTCTCTGCCTCAGAGGGCGGTGGATGCCGGTTCTCTGGATAGTTTCAAGAGAGAGCTAGATCGGGCTCTTAAAGATAGCGGAGTCAGGGGATATGGGGAGAAGGCAGGAACGGGTTACTGAGTGGGGATGATCAGCCATGATCACGTTGAATGGCGGTGCTGGCTTGAAGGGCCGGATGGCCTACTCCTGCACCTATTGTCCATTGTCCAGCATTTAGTACATATCTTAAGGGTACAGTGAAGATTGACGAGGATGTTGCCAGGATTCGAGGGCCTGAGCTATAGGGGGAGGTTGAGCAGGCTGGACTTTATTCCCTGGAGGATGAGGGGTGATTTTACAGAATCATGAGAGGAAAAGATCGGATTCATACACAGACCCACACGTTGACCAATCAAGTATAGAAGTTGGAAGAAGGGTCTCGACCCGAAATGTCACCCCATTCCTTCTCTCCAGAGATGCTGCCTGTCCCGTTGAGTTACTCCAGCATTTTGTTTAAACCAGCACCTGCAGTTCCTTCCAACTCATAGAAGTTGGGCAGGAAGGAACTGCAGCTGTTGATTTACGCTGCAGATAGACACGAGATGCCGGAGAAGTTGCGAGTTCCCGCCGCAGCTGCACGTAGGTATTCCATGGTTCGGAGCTGGCTGCAGGTGCCGATGAAACACTGGTGAGCAAGCGTCGCCTTATCTGAGAGGTAGCAGTTGGAGAGGGAGATGCAGCAGGATCTGGGGGTTCAGTCCGTGAGCAGCTGCAAGCTGCAGTGGTGGACCAGCAGTGCAGCTAGAAGGCAGAGTGCCGCAGGGCCCAGGGCCAGGCCCGCATTGCGGCCCTTCATGCAGCTGCAGCCCTCTGCGTCGGGGTCCTGGCCCCTCGGGGCATTGGGCGGCACGTCGCAGTGCATCCAGCCCTGCGCCGTCGAAGCCCGCGACTCCACCTCGATCTCACCACCCCTCATCTTCCAGTAGGTCGTCCCTTTGAAGAAATACGTGTCACCTGGGTGGGGAAGACATGGAGGTTTAGTTTAGAGACACAGCGTGGAAACAGGCCCCTTCGGCCCACCGAGTCCGCACCGACCAGCGATCTCCGCACACTAACACTATCCTACATACACTAAGGACAATTTCACATTTTCACCAAGCCAATTAACCTACAAACATGCACAGAGTCTCTTGCCCACAGTAGGGGAGTCGAGAACCATAGAACACACACCAGGTTCAAGGTGAAGGGGAAAAGATTTAATAGGAATCTGAGGGGCAACATTTTCACACAGAGGGTGGTGGGTGTATGCAAGAAGCTGCCAGAGGAGGTAGTTGAGGCTGGGGCTATCCCAAAGTTTCAGAAACATTTAGACAGATACATGGATAGGACAGGTTTGGAGGGATGTAGCCCAAACGCGGGCAGGTGGGGCTAGTGTAGCTGGGACATGTTGGCTGGTGTGGGCAAGTTGGGCCGAAGGGCCTGTTTCCATGCGGTATCACTCTAAACCTGTACGTCTCTGGAGTGTGGGAGGAAACCAAAGATCTCGGAGAAAGCCCACGCAGGTCACGGGGAGGTGCTTCAGGTCACCGAGTCTGTGCCGGCCAGCGATCCCCACACACTGACACTATCCTACACACACTAGGGACAATTTACATTTACACCAAGCTAATTAACACGTCTCTGGAGTGTGGGAGGAAATCGAAGCTCTCAGGGAAAACCCACGCAGGTCACGGGGGAGAACATACAAACTCCGTACAGACAGCACCCGTAGGCAGCATCTCTGGAGCGCAGGAATGGGTGACCTTTTGGGTCGAGACAGTTCGGACCAGTCTGAAGAAGGGTCTCGACCCGAAATATCCCCCATTCCTTCTCTCCAGAGATGCTGCCTGTCCCGCTGAGTTACTCCAGCATTTTGTGTCTATGTCAGTAGATAGGTTGAGGAACACACACACACACTTACCATTGTTGTGGCCCATGACACCATCCAGGTTTGGGGGGACTCCCTTCCACAGACCCAATTTCTTGGGGTACCCCATGTCCATCTTCTTCCGCTGCTCATCGTACCTCCAGAACTCGTCGCCCTTGAAGAAGTAGGTCTTGCCGTTGTGGGCCCAGATGAAGGCCGCATCCACGCTGTCCAGAGGCAGGCCAAAGTCACCAATGGGCCGGGGATAGCCCGGCTCCACCTCTGTGTTGGTGAAGACCCAGTACTGGGCCCCTGGGACAAGACAGAATGGAGTTAGCGCTAGGCAGAGTTACAATGGAGTTATCTATCGCAGATGGGGCCTACATTCAGGCAGTGCCCGTAGCCAGGATTGAACCTGGGTCACTGGCGCTGTAAGTCCTGTAAGGCAGCAACTTTACCGCTGGGCCACCGTAAAAACTGTATATCTCTTGCCAACCCGCAGCTCCACACTTGCTCCCCTCATCGAATCATAGAGTGATACAGTGTGGAAACAGGCCCGTCGGCCCAACTTGCCAATACCCGCCAACATGCCCCAGCTACACTAGTCCTACCTGCCCCCGTTAGGTCCATATCCCTCAAAACCTGTCGTATCCTTGTATCTGTCTAAATGTTTCTTAATCATTGCAATAGTCCTGGCCTCAACTACCTCCTCTAGTAACTCCTTCCATTCACCCTCCACCCTTTGTGTGAAAAGGTCACCCCTCAGGTTCCTATTAAATCTTTTCCCCTTCACCTTAAACCCGTGTCCTCTGGTCCTCGATTCCCCTACTCTGGGCAAGAGACTCTGTGCGTCTACCCGATCTACTCCTCTCATGATTTTATCCACCTCTATAAGATCTCTCCTCATTCTCCTGCTCTCCATGGAATAGAGACCCAGCCTACTCAATCTCTTCCTACAGCTCACATCCTCTAGTCCAGGCAACATCCTCGTAAGCTTCAACAGTGGATATATTTAAGGCAGAGATAGATAGATTCTTGATTAGTACGGGTGTATGGGGAGAAGGCAGGAGAATGGGGTTAGGAGGGAGAGATAGTTCAGCCATGATTGAACGGCGGAGTAGACTTGATGGGCCGAATGGCCTAATTCTGCTCCTATCATTTATGACCTTATGGATCAGCTAGCTCAGAGCCCAGGGGCATCGAGTGTAGGTGTGTGTGTGGGGCCATGCTGGGCACAACTGATGCTGTGGAGGTTCCTCACCGATGAAGAAGACTATCTTGTTGTCTGTCATCCTCTCGTAGACACTGTCGACCTTCTTCAGGTCGGTGGGCAGCCCGTTCCAGAAGTTATTGATCTGTGCTGGATTCAGGGAGACGAGGTTCCCAGCTCGCTGAATGCGCCAGAAGTAATGGTCTTCACGGGGAAGAAAGAGCAGTGAGTGACGTCAACTAGTCAGATTATTATTGAGTTACCATAGCAACTGGGTGAGAATAGAACCGCTCAGTGCAGGAACAGGCCCCTCCGCCCGACGGGCCGCGGGGTTAGCCGGGGCCGGAGCCCCCGTGGGTCGGAGCCCCCGTGGGTCTGCAGGGCCCGCGGCTGGGGCTGGGGTTGTCCAGAGAGGGCACGACGACGCTGATTGTGGAGAGGTCGGTGCGGTGGTCGATGATGGCGCCGACCGGCGGATGAGAACGGACACGTGGGAGCAAGGACGCCGCTGCCCGGGGGAAGGAAGAAAGGAGGGCACGGCGTGGGGGGGCTCGGCGTGGGGGGGGCTGCCGTGATGGGTGGGCGGGGATGGGGAAGGGGGAGAACAAAGGGGGACCCAAAGCGGGATACTTTGTGCATTTGTCAGTGCCCTTTATGTAGCGCCTATTTGCATACCTTGGGTACGCAAGCAAAGACTTTCACCGTGACTGGGCGTACGTGACAACTAAATATTCACGCATTCAGCCCAGCGTATCAGCGCTGAACACAATACCAATCCAACTATTCTCAACCAAGCAAAGCACAAAGTGCTGGAGCAACTGAGTGGGTCGGGCAGCTTCTGTGGAAGGGATGGACAGGCCACAGTGCTTTGGGTCGGGACCTTACTTCAGACGGACTCTGGTGGAGGGAGGGAGTGGGTGGGGGGGAGAGTGCTGGAAAAGAGGTGGGGGCTGGGCAAGTGATAGGTGGCAGCGAGTCATCGACTGAGAGAGTCCATTTTTACAGAAGCCAACTAGCCTACAAAGGGCGGCACGGTGGCGCAGCGGCAGAATTGCCGCCTGCAGCGCCTGGACCCGGGTTCGATCCCGACTACGGGTGCTGTCTGTACGGAGTTTGTCCGTTCTCCCCGTCACCAGCGTGGCTTTTCTCCGAGATCACGGTTTCCTCCCACACTCCAAAGTCGTACAGGTATGTAGGTTAATTGGCTTGGTGTAAATGTAATTTGTCCCTAGTCTCTGTTGGTACGCGGGATCGCCGGTCGGAGCGGACTCGGTGGGCCGAAGGGCCTTTTTACGCGCCACCCTCTCTGTAAAAATAACTTGCCCCCGCACATCTCCTTTAAACTTTGCCCCTTCTCATATTAAAGCCATGCCCTCAAGCCATTGCTTGAGTTCTTTCCAGTTTCCTTAATATTCTTCAAGACACATGCCCAATTTCCACTTACTGAAGATAGATACAAAATGGTGGAGTAACTCAACGGGACAGGCAGCATCTCTGGAGAGAAGCAATGGGTGACGTTTTGGGTCGAGACCCTTCCTCAGACTGGTTAGGAATAAGGGAAACGAGAGATGCAGCCAAACACCCTGCCCAGCCCTGACCACTACCCACCCCAGCACCGACCCATTATGTACTCTGGTCTGCGCAGAATGTGCAGGAAGGAACTGCAGATGCAGGTTTATACCGAAGATAGACACAAAGTGCTGGAGTAACTCAGCGGGTTAGGAAGCATCTCTGAGAAAAAGAAAGGTTGGGCGACATTTCGGATGAGAACCTTTCTTCAGAGGTCAGCACGGTGGCGCAGTGGTAGAGTCGCTGCCTTACAGCGCCAGAGACCCGGGTTCAATCCCGACTGCGGGTGCTGTCTGTACGGAGTTTGTACGTCCTCCCCCTGGCGTGCGTGGGTTTTCTCCGCGATCTTTGGTCTCATCCCACACTCCAAAGACGCACAGGTTTGTAGGTTAATTGGTTTGGTAAAATTGTAAATTGTCCCTAGTCTGTGCAAGATAGTGTTAGTGTGCGGGGAGCGCTGGTCGGATCAGACTCGGTGGGTCGAAGGGCCTGTCTCCGCGCAGTATCTCTAAACTAAACATGTAGGAAGGAACTGCAGATGCTGGTTTATACTGAAGATAGACACAATGTGCTGGAGTAACTCAGTATCTCTGGAGAAAAAGGATGGGGGTCGTTTCTGGTCAGAGCCGCCTGGTGAAGGGTTCTGACATGAAGCGTCACACATTCTTTTTCTCTGAGATGCTGCCTGACCCGGTGGGTTACTCCAGCA
The DNA here is from genome assembly GCA_963514005.1 of Raja brachyura. The sequence goes on along the minus strand of CAUPSL010000626.1, from coordinate 23,154 downwards.
CATTGGGTCTGAATTCTCTGGACTCCTGACTCATGCTTGTGGGATATTGCTGAACCACCAGGTCCTGGAGCTAAGTTGCACCAGTGTCACTCAGCAACTGCTCTCCCAGATTCAGGAAACATGTTCCCCATGTTGTGGGAGTCCAGAACCAGGGGTCACGGTTTAAGAATAAGGGGTAGACCATTGAGGACTGAGATGAGGAAAAACTTTTTCACCCAGAGAGTTGTGAATCTGTGGAATTCTTCGCCACAGAAGGCAGTGGAGGCCAATTCACTGGATGTTTTCAAGAGGGAGTTAGATATAGATCTTAGTGCGAACGGAATCAAGGGATATGGGGAGAAAGCAGGAACAGGGTACTGATTCTGGATAGACAAAAATCAAAAATGCTGGAGAAACTCAGCGGGTGCGGCAGCATCTATGGGGCGAAGGAAATAGGCGACGTTTCGGGCCCAAACCCTTCCTCAGACTGATGTAGGGGAGGGGGGGGGGAAGAAGAAAGGAAGAGGAGGAGCCAGTGGGCTGAGGGAGAGCTGGGAAGGGGAGGAGAAAGCAGGGACTACCTGAAATTAGAGAAGTCAATGTTCATACCGCTGGGGTACAAACTGCCCAAGCGAAAAATATGAGGTGCTGCTCCTCCAATTCCCGGTGGTCCTCACTCTGGCCATGGAGGAGGCCCAGGACAGAAAGGTCGGATTCGGAATGGGAGGGGGAGTTGAAGTGCTGAGCCACCGGGAGATCTGGTTGGTTATTGCGAACCGAGCGGAGGTGTTGGGCGAAACGATCGCCAAGCCTACGCTTGGTCTCACCGATGCAGATTCTGGATGATCAGCCATGATCATATTGAATGGTGGTGCTGGCTCGAAGGGCCGAATGGCCTACTCCTGCACCTATTTTCTATGTTTCTATTCCCTACAATGACAAGAGTCCATGGCACCATGGTGTGCGCCAAATAAAGTCTCTCCTGTACCCTGTCCCCCCTCTGCCCCAGCCCGTAACGAGCAACTCGTGTGAATGGGTGGTCGATGCTCATCATGGGCTCTGTTTCCAAGTTGTTTAGCTAGGTTTAGAGATTCAGCGCGGAAACAGGCCCTTCGGCCCATTGACCAGCGACCCCCGCACACTTACACTATCCCACACACGCACTGGGGACAATTCACAATTTTACCAAACCATTAACCGACAAACCTGTATGTCTTTGGAGTGTGGGAGGAAACTGGAGATTGCGGAGAAAACCCGCGCAGGTCACGGGGAGAACGTGCAAACTCCGTACAGACAGCACCTGTAGTCAGGATCGATCCCGGGGCACTGGCGATGTAAGGCAGCGACTCTACCGCTGCGCCACCGTGACGCCCATTATCTTTCAAAACTTTACTCTTTGAACTAAAAACCTCAACTTGATTAGTACGGGCGTCAGGGGTGACAGGGAGAAGGCTGGAGAATGGGGTTGAGAGGGAAATGGCGATGTTAACTTGATGGGCCGAATGGCCTCTTTCTGTTCCTATAACTTGCAGACTTATGAGCTGAACCCTACAGCCTGCACCGGGCCCTTCTCTCGACCAATCCATCGGGGTGTTACGTCTACGATGGTACACGGGGTAATCATACCTTTGAAAAAGAAGGCTTCACCTCGAATGTTGGCGACGGCGTCAAAGGCAATGGTGCAACGATCAGGGAAACTCGGGTCAGGCCTGAAACACAAACGTAACGTTAAACCATCCACAGGACAACACCTCCACGCACTTACTAACGCTATTCCCTGATCATGTATCTGTACGCTGTGGACGGCTCGATTGTAACCACGTCTTGCCTTTCCACTGACTGGATAGCACGCAACAAAAGCTTTTCACTGTACCTCAGTACACGCGGCAATAAACTAAACTGAACAAAAGGTTTTCAGTTCCCTCAATCCCAACTTTTAATACCTCAGCCATCGGTTCTTTCTATAATCCAATACAACTTTCAAATTGTGTTTGACAGTGGCCTTCCTCATTCCTCAAAAGCATTTCACTGTACCTCAGTACATGTGGCAATAAACTATACTAAACTAAACAGATCTAAACTACACTAAACTAAACTAGACTAGACTAGACTAAACTAAACAAAACGACATTGGTGGACACAGAGTGCTGGAGTAACTCAGCGGGTCAGGCAGCATCTCTGGAGGGCGTGGATAGGTGACCTATCGAGGTCGGGACCCTTCTTCGGACTGACTGCAAGGGGCAGGAACTGGAGCAAGGAAAGACCAGGATAAACCAGGGCCGGCAACAGATGACCTCAGGTGGGGAGGTTCCCTGATAGGCTGATTATTGCGGGGGACGGTGGGATCCCAAGAATGACATAGTTTGTAACGATGTGTCAACCGGAGGAGAAATTTGGTTTTGGCAGCGCTACATGGGCAGGCCCTGCACAGTGAATGGTGGGTCTCTGGGTAGTGTTGTAGAGCAGAGGGATCTAGGAGTACAGGTGCATGGTGGCGTCACAGGTAGATAGGGTGGTCAAAAAGGCTTTTGGCACTTTGGCCTTCATCAGTCAGAGTATTGAGTATAGAAGTTGGGAGGTCGTGTTGCAGTTGTATAAGACGTTGGTGAGGCCGCATTTAGAATATTGTGTTCCGTTCTTGTTATAGGAAAGATATTGTTGTTATAAAGGGTGCAGGGAAGATTTACAAGGATGTTGCCAGGACTAGAGGGTGTGAGCTACAGGGAGAGGTTGAGCAGGCTGGGACACAGGAGGATGAGGGGGTGATCTTATAGGGGTGTATAAGATCATGAGAGGAATAGACCAGGTGGACACACGGAGTCTCTTGCCCAGCGTAGGTGAATCGAGAGCCAAAGGTCATAAGTTTAAGGTGAAGGGGGAAAGATTTTTATAGGAATCTGAGGGGTAACTTTTTCACACAAAGGGTGGTGGGTGTATGGAACAAGCTGCCGGAGGAGGTATTTGAGGCAGGGACATTTAAAAAGCAATTGGACAGGTTCATGGATAGGACAGGTTTAGAGGGATATGGGTTAAACGCAGGCAGGTTGGACTAGTGTAGATGGGGCATGTTGGTCGGCATGGGCAAGTTGGGCGGAAGGGCCTGGACTGATCAGCATGTGCAGTTCCTCATTATTAGATCACGAACATTGGTGGTGATGTTGACAGTGAGATGATG